>PQXI01000304.1:0-35175 GCA_004786145.1 Botrytis paeoniae | reverse complement strand
CTTTTGAAGTACAGAATGGGAATAGCAATAGTAAGGGAAGTAAAAACAAATATTGGGGCGTAGTGCCCACTATTGTATGTAGTCCATACAATAGGTTTTGAAGGGGATTTTACCCCTGTGGTGACTTAAAGTTTTGGGCCAATTGTTCGTCGAATAGAAAATATTATTCCAAAGACTGAGTGTCATGTAGATGTTGTGTAAAGATGTAGTGTGAAGATGTTGTGCCTATAAATTCTCCTGTATGTTGTATCGAAGATGGGATTGAAAGATTTTAGAACCTGCAGAGACGATGTATATATATTAACATCGATGCAATTACGGCTCAGTGGAACAGAAAAACGCCACATTGAGCAACAGACAAATCCTTAGATATGGCAGAATAAACACCGTAGTCAAAATCGCGGAGGTCGTATCTCGCCTAAAATGAGGGGTATACCGTACAGCAGAGCTAGCATGCATGGCAAGATTTCTTGAATGCGAAGTTGATTCTCGAACAGGGCTGATCTGGGTGAATTTAGCAGCTACTGTGAATTTGTAAGATACGTAGGCTGTACCTGGGCCCTGACTATTGGCCAAAAGATTGCATCTCTCATATGCTCGCAAGCGAGTTGCTCTGGAGTATCGACCACACAGTCTTGGATTTCTTAAGTCAACGGAAGAGGCATCATTATCCTGAGTATTGGGTTGATTTATGCTTCAAGTCACAGTTCTTGGGAGAAAACACCGGTGGGATGATATGAAATTGTGTGATACGCTAGGAACAGATTTCGAAGCGCCCAAGTCTCCCTCTCTTCATAGAATTTACCACTTCTACTCTATTTTATATCTATCTCAAAATGTCCATTGCCAAACTTGAAACCTCATAAGATCATTGTGCTCATCATTCAGATACTTGTACTGATATCGATTTTGACACAGGTCAATCACCAGTTTCGAGCACGAGGAATGTTGTTTTACATGTTTGCTGAACATAATCGCATGATAGGTGTGCGATGCATATAGAGCCTAAATTCTTCAACAGGGAGGTCCGCTTGGGGTTGAGAGAGCACACTCCTTGTATTTGCTTTTCCTTTTTCGTTTAATACTTCGTACGTGCTAACATAGCGCTGAAGGAAAAGAATATTACTTTAGCACTTACCAGAAATTAGACAAATCTACAATCAATACGGAACCTAGATACGTAACGGAGTAGTCTGAATACTTATTGCTTTTACAGATACGCAGTTTACCAGCTTCTAGCTTCCAGCTTCGAAGCTCAAACACTATGCTCCTCACCACAGATAAAATACTACTTGTATCCTGTGAGTGTCAACTGCGGGCTAATGTCCGAGAAGAGAGGAGTTTGTTTTGACAGGCTATCTTGCAAGCAACCGTCTAGATCGACCTAAGATTCATTTCCATTTCTTAAGCCCATCGGGTCTGGTTCCAGACTACAATTATGATTTAAGTAGGGGAAAGGTAGTGTGGTGCTCTACACTATAAATTAAAGTAAGTTTCTCTATCAGAGCTGATTAGTCTTCCTCCATTTTCTCCGGACTGCGTAATTCGCTTTTATCCCTTCTCCTTTCGCTCTCCCTATCTATATCCCTATCTCTCGATCTCTCCCTATCTACACTCATATTATCTCTCGGGGTATCATTGCTATATCTCCTTTGTCTTTCCTCGTCTCTATCGTCTCCCTCTTCATTCCTGTAACCACCCATATCTTCATCTTCTCCATTTTCCTGCTTCACATGATTTGTGTTTTGCGATTCGAGATGTAAATTATCCAGTCTTGGAGACCCATCTTCATCACCCACATCGACCCATATCCGAACTGTTCCATCCAAACCAGCACTAACAATTGCTCCGTTTGGTCCCGGCGCAGTATCAACCCAACAAACTACGCCTTCATGTCCATGAACTTTCTGTATCAATTCCTTCGTGCTAACATCCCAGAAGAGAATATCTCCATCTTCACTACCCGAACTAATGAATCCTTGATTACCACTAAAACCAAAGCTTCCACCTAATGAGTATTTATTATTAACGTGGCCTTGATATGTCTTTTTGCATGTTCCAGCTACATAATCCCATAGTCGTATGCATGAATCGAGTGTATGCGCCAGAATATACCGACCGTTGGGTGAGAATCGGACTGTAGTTACCGGCGCATTATCTTCGTGTACGAGAGTTCGAAGACATTGACCAGTTGCAGTATCCCATACACGACTAAGATAAGATTAGTATTTTCGATACATAATTATGAATGGCTGGCAGATGAACTTACATGAGCCCATCAGTGGAACAACTGCATACTAATGTCCCATCTCGGATGAAATCCACCGCACCAACCGGATCAGAATGCGCTGGTAAACTTCTCATCTGCCTTCTTGCACGTAGATCCCACAAGAAAACTGCTTCATCATAACTTCCACTTGCAATTACATTCCCCTTTGGAGAAAAAGCGACCGAATAAACGTAATTATGATGACCAAGTAAGGGCGTAGGGTACGGTTTGCCAGTCGCTCGATCCCAAAGCCTAATAACCTTATCATCTGATCCTGAAGCTATAGTATTTGAGTCCGGACTCCAAGCTATCGTCGATACACCTGCAAGATGTCCTTCCATTGTTCGCAAATGTTTTCCCGTTTCCGCATCCCATATTTTAATTGTGCCATCTGCAGAACAACTAGCTATCCATCGACCATTGGGCGAGTATCTCACTTGCGCAACTCCTTTGCGATGCCCTCGTAATATAAATTTGCATTTGTAGTTAAGTTTTAAAGGGTTATGAGAAGGTGTAGATGAGGATTGCGCCGAGCGATGTGAATCTTCAGAGGTAGATCTACTTCTTGATTGATTTGAATTTCGACGACTTCGGGGGCTTCGCGGACTTCGATGACGGGGATTCGTATGATCTAGTTCATCGGCGCTGCCATCACTAGAATATGGTCTTGATTGTCTGCGTGTTGAATCGCGACGCGTGCTCGTAGATGGTCGGGTTGCTTTATCATCTGCCAATTCATCCGGCGAACTATAACCCGGTGTAGAAACCTCGCTATCGTATCTTCGACGTTTTGTTTGATGTCTTTCCGTCATATTGAATGTAGTTGTAGCTTTTCAATCAAAATTAGATATAATTTCGAGCTTTCGAGCTCTTGTTACATTAATGACGACTCAAATTAATTAAGCGCAGCAATATGGAAGAATTAAACGCGACGCGCTTACCCTTGTATAGCATCGGCTGTTTTACCGGATGAGACTCGAACCCTGGTTTTTGAGTCCTTGGTGTTGAGCCTAGAAACGTCATGAAGGTTAATTCGAGAGAAGGGGCCGGACTGATGAAAAATGGTTCAAAACAACATGATAGCTACCGAATCCAGACATTGAGTCAATCGTCCGAACTTTCTTGCTTACTTGACTTTGATTTTAATAGATTGGAGTGATAGAATTTATTGTATGCAACTGCAAGGGTCGAAATCTCAAAACGGAGTTCTTTAGTTTCATTCCTTCAGCACTAGGCCGCTCCCGCCTCAGCAGATCTCCACGATATAAGACTTCTATTCTACCACTTCTCTCTCCCCAAACCTTACGTCAATTGTTATGGACTCCCCATCACTAGAAGTTAATGAGATCAATGTGATCACCCTCAATTGTTGGGGTCTCAAGTTTATTTCTACTCTTCGGAATGAACGTCTTACGGAAATTGGGCAGGCCATTGGGTCTGCAAGTCCTACACCCCATATAGTTGGTCTACAGGAATGTTGGACACAGGAAGATTACAAGAGCATACGAAAGGAAACGAAGCATATTTTGCCTTATGGAAAGTTCTATCACAGTGGCATATTTGGAGGGGGGTTGGCAATTTTGTCTAAATGGCCAATCGAAGAGAGCTCGATGTTCAGATACCCTCTAAATGGCAGGCCTACGGCGTTTTTCAGAGGCGATTGGTTCGTGGGTAAAGGGGTTGCTGGTGCGAGAATTCGATATGGACAAGGTCCAAAAGATATTGTGGAGGTCTTTACTACACATGCAAGTACTTTTAAGCTTTTTGCTCTGCCAAAACTAACATACATAGCTCCATGCACCATACGAAACAGAACCAAACGATTCTTATATCTGCCACCGAACAGCGCAAGCATGGGAAATAGCGAAACTTATGAGAGGTGCCGCGGAGCGTGGACACTTAGTTCTTGGCCTAGGAGATTTCAATATGATACCATTATCCCTAGCCCATCGACTTATCAGCACACATTCACCTGCTCGAGATGTCTGGATGATCTTGCATCCTGATTGCTCTATCGGTGCTGCGATTGATGAAGTCGAAAAGGCTCGAAGACGCCCAATACCAACTGCCGAATTCAATTTGTCGGAAAACGGTGCAACTTGCGATAGCGTATTGAATACTTGGCGTTGGAATAAGGGAGAACAAAAACGTCTTGGTCCAAATCGTCCGGAGATTGAGATTCCCGGCGATACCCCTGACCCTCGTGCGAAACGACTAGACTATATTTTCGCCAACACATGTTTCGACGAAAACAATCCATCAGCCGGAGGATGGATAGTAAAAGATGCACGTGTTGGTATGCTGCAACGACATTCCAAATATCAATGCTCTTTGAGTGATCATTTCTCCGTTGAAGCAACATTGGTACATACAAAATACGCATCACCAACCGAACAGACAATAAAAAATAAATCCGCCGTTTCTAATGGTGTCTACCTCCAAACCGCCCCCTCAGAATCCCATCTCCTCAGCGCTCATACACAACTCAAAAGTTCTTCATCACCACCCTACCTGCCCATCTCAACATACGATGAAATCATCGCCATGATTCATACCTACCGACTCCGAGAGCGTCGTCAAAGACGACTTCGTTTAGGTCATTTCGTCGCTTCGGTATTCATTAGTATAGGTTGTTTTATAGCTGTTTGGTGGAGTCCTCGAAATTTCGTTGCATTCATACTTATGCTGTTGAGTAGTTTGGGACTTGGAGCGGGTGTTATTGATGGTTTAATTGGAGGACTTTTTGTAGGGAGTGAGATTAGAGCACTTAAGGAGTTTGAATGGGAAATTAGTAATGCAAGGGCGGCGGCTAATGGGGAACCGCTTGATCTCGCTGAGGAGGGAATTCAGGATTGGTAGTCCTTTCCTGCGAGAGGTGAAAAGGGAAGAGGGTATAATGTTAATGTTTAATTGATATAAATAAATTGCGGGGTGTATTACTAGTAGATCATGATATAACTTGGGTATCTTTTATCCTGTTACGAGGAATTGTACTACACGCAAACGAGCATTCTTTCTTCAATGTACCTTGCTTTTCTCTCTTTTTTCCTCGCAAGTTCTTCATGGCATGTACGATATAGCGGGAGCAACCTCAACATGTCCAAGGATGCAAACTCCGCTCGCTCTTTCCTTCTTTTTACCTTCATATAATATTATCTTTCCAACACCTTCCTTCCGTTCTTGCTCTTCTGTGTTGTTACCCGACTTTCACATCTCGTATTGCTTGTCTGTTCTTTCCCCCCTCTTCATTTGTTTTCTTAGGGAAATCTAGGATGGGATGAGATGGTAACAAAACATCAAAACATCTTTTCATTCTTTTCATCTTTTTTTCATTATCGTTCACGGTTAGTAATTGGAAGTATTACTTTTAGTTTGTGGTACTTATCATTTGGTGCGTGGATACTGTTTTATCGGGATCAGTGTACCGCAGTGTTAGTGGAGGATTGCGCGTGTCGACACGAAAAGTGTGGGAGACGAGTCGATCGCGAGGTTTATCCGCGAGGAGGACGAGGCGGGATTAACGAATTAGGTTGAGAGGATTGGATGTATTTGTTGTATATTGTTAATTTGGGTTTTGGGAATAAGTGCGAGGGGTACAAACAGTATGACTAGTCCGAGAAGTTCACCGCCTCTGACGGATTTGGAGCGTTTGCTTGCGATTGAGATAAGATTGATGATGGAAAAAGAAGCGGAAGCTGAAGAGATAAGAGAGAGGGAGGAGAGAAAGAAGAGGGAGGAGAGCGAGATGGAGCGCGCTCGGATGGAAGCGGAAAGCAGAAGCATGATGGAGTGGAGGCTGAGGGTGGAGATGGAATATAGGCATGGAAACACTATTGGAGGCAACATAGACCCAGTGAATATAGACTATGCATCGAGGGAAAGATGCCCGCAGGCTGGAAACGGAAGACCTGGACAAGGAGAAAGTGACGTGTGGCAAGAGGGGGGGAAGACTAGGTACCAAGAAATGGCGCGCGATAAAAATCCAGTGAGTTGTAGACGAGAAGAAAATAGGAGACTGGGAAGTGCGGACTTTTCATCAATAGAAAATAGCCAAGAGGCTGGAGAAGAGAGCCGTGGCTGGGGACGCGGAAAAGAGTCTGCGTTGAAGCGACCGGAGACTGAAGAGCAACGAAAAAAAAGGCTCCGAGATAATGAACGACGAAGACTGAAGTATCAGAGGATTAGAGAACGAGAGTAGGAAATCATGAACGGGAATGATCCAATTAAAAAGAGGGAAGTCGAACAGGAAAAGCTCAAAAGAAATAAACGGAATATAGAATGGCGACAACGAGATAAATCGAGGAAGGCAAAGCTCAAACTCGGAGAAGAGCAGCAAGAGGCGGAAATCATGGAAGAGGATAATCTGTTGGTGAGGGTGATATCCGGATCGAAAAGGTTTCGGAAAGACGAGGCGAATAATCGCTTCCAACAGAAGACCAAAGAAAGGCGAAAGGCACAAACCAAAATGGAAGAGGAAGAAGACAATAACGAAGATGAATCGGAGGAGGAAAGGCGAGGCTATTGGCAAGAAGAGGAAGATGATGAATAAGAGAAATAGTAGCGACTACACTAAAATTGGAATCGAGAATTGATATTCTGAATAGCATTATCATAACCCAACGAATGTAAGTTCAACAGCCTATAGGAGTTTTTATTTTTCTCCAATAACTGAATAAGTATAAATTCGGTGCATTGCGTCATGAGATTGGATTCTGAAGTCTAATGGTGATCAATTGAACATATGGGATGACTACAGATTTGCTACAAATGAACTCGAGAATATCCGCCCTTCCCACATTATCTGTCTTCATTTTACGTGTAAATCAATTCTTATATATTATATTATTCATTTGGGGTATCTATCATTACATATAAAAACTACACACTCATCACTTACTACAACCATCCAACGTCAACGGTATCGCCTTTTCCTCCGCATACCTCCTCGCTTCCCTATTTCTCCTCTCCATCCAATCCACAACTCCCTCCTGCACCTCTCTATCATCACAATACGCACTCTGTACCGGTTTCCCCAGCACCTCATACAACGGCAACGCCCCCGTCCATACATCTTCCCGCTCTCCCAATCCTCCCCGCTCCAAACTCTCTACATTCCCGGTCCGGATCTTCGCCGACGCACTGCGCACAACGACTTTAATCACCTGCACCGATTTCATGGCTTCGGGCGCCACGGGATTAGTCTGTGACCAGCGACGACGGATCATGTGGTTTGTGAGGAGGTGCATGGCGTAGCGTTTTTCAGAGGCGGAAGTTACGGGTTCGGCGGTGCCGTGGATAATGCAGGAGCGGTAGTTGAGGGAGTGGCCATTAGGGGTGAAGTGGAGGATTAGTCCGTCGACTGGGGCTTGTTAATAGAGTATTTGTTTTGAATGGGGGTAAATATACCTTTGGTGCTACTGACTACAACTTTCATATTTCCTCCCTGTTTCGTCATCCGGTTCAACATCATGGCGGAATTTCCGTGGAGATATACATCGAATGGTCCCTCGTCGAAACTTCCCTGTTCTTGTACATACTGTTCCTCGGTTCCGTCATCTTCACAGATGGGTCTATGGGGATCATAGTTTCCAGCCACAGCAGTCATTGGTAATGAAAATGGTGATGGTTCTCCATCTTCATCTGGTACTATGAATGAAATTGTAGAGACGAATGTTTGGGAAAGAATTGAATGAACCGTGCGGTAATCATAATGTGCTTTGAGGGATTAGAATTTGTTTTGTAAGGAGGAGAGTGGTAAATACCTCGTTTTTTGTATACTCTGATGGTGTTTTCTTTTAATTGAGGGTATTCCCCGGAGTTTTGTTCGGGTGTTATGGATCCCATGATTTTGGATGTGGATATGGATGTGAAGGGGTAATTGATAACGAAGGGATACAATGATGTTGTAGAAATGTTATTCTATACAAAATGTCCCGCGAAAAATACAGAATATAATTATACAACCACAAGAAAACAATCATCTGAACATCCTCCTTTATACCAAACAACATTCTCCAAGATGTCACCGCAAACCCCCTTAACGCTACCAAGTAAGGTAAGTCGACGCGGCCCCTTTTCCCAGGAAAGTGGACGCGAATTTCCTCTCACTATTGATCCGATTCAGGTCCCGTGCAAGGACCTTCCTATCCACCACCCCACCAATCTGATCACCGCTTTTCTTATCTGATCGATTGATCAGAATTCATTGGGTTTCATTCGACAATCGCATGCGGTCCCGGATGTGACGATTTCTTTCGAAGTGTGAGTTCGTGTGGAAGGTGGGTAGCTCGGTAGGTATGAAGCACAAATCTATGGGGAAGGGCGAGGCGTACAGGCGGTCTGTTCTTTTTTAGGGAATCTTGATATAAATATGTATCTCGTGGAATTCGTGATAGGTAGTTTTGGAAAATTTGTTTGATAAGTGTGTTCTTGTATTCTGGTTAACGTTACATATCTTTTTCTTTCTATTAGAATCTTGAAATTGGGTTTTCTGTGTTTGTACAAACATTTCGGGAAACCATCGAATCAACTCAAGAAAATAGAAGATCAGTGTCTTCCAATTTTTAAAACATGGCTCCGTCCATCGCAGAACTCTCGTCGTCTTCCTCGACTCCTGTGTCTACCACTTCAGCAGAAGAACAGCCCTCAAAAACCTCTACAGCTTCAACATGGCAATCCATCACTACTCGTCGCCAACAAGAGATTCTCTCTTCTATTCCCTCGGAATGGATTCTCCCAGCCGACCTCCTTAAATCTAAACGTCCTCTTGATTTAGTAAAAACATGTAATTTATTAAATGAAAGAGAATTAAAGATTGTTCATAGTACTGCTGTGGATTTGCTGGAGAAAATGAGAACGAGAGAGTATACAGCTGTGGAAGTTACAACAGCGTTTTGTAAAGCGAGCGCTGTTGCTCATCAAGCGGTTTGTTTTCTATTTCTTTTCTTCTAGTATTTGATTACCCCAATCTCATTCTTTGGGACATCAAAGAGATTCCCGAACAACATATGAAAAGGAAAAGAAAAGAAAGTCAAAAACTAACAAAACAAAAAACCAGACGAACTGTCTCGCCTGGACCATGTACCCCAGCGCCCTCTCCCACGCCGCCAAACTCGACGCCCACATGACCCAAACCGGGTCTCCCATTGGACCTCTCCACGGTCTCCCCATCTCCGTAAAAGAACACATCTACCTCATCAACACACCCTCCACATCCGGTTTCGTAGGCTGGGCCGATAACTTCTGCACCTCCCCTTCCCAAGAAGGGATGTGCATCCAAGTCCTCCGCGACAGCGGCGCAGTATTCCACGTCAAAACCACTAATCCCCAAGGTCTCATGGCACTCGAAACACTCTCGAATCTCTATTCCACCACCACCAATCCCTTGAATACATTTCTCTCCCCCGGTGGTTCGTCAGGTGGTGAATCCGCACTCGTAGCCATGCACGGCTCGATTCTCGGAATCGGCACGGATATCGGAGGAAGTATTCGCAGTCCCGCGCTCAGTTGCGGTATCTACGGTCTCAAACCCAGTGTGGCGCGACTTCCGCATTCCGGACTCTCGGGCGCTCACGATGGGATGGAAAGTGTGATTGGGGTTGTGGGACCCATTGCTACGTGTTTGGCGGATGTGGAATTATTTTGTAAAACGCTTTTGGATGCGCAGCCGTGGAGAGGGGAAGTCGGGTTACTTCCTATTCCATGGGGATGTCGCGAAGGTGTTGCTGCTGAGAAAGAAGAGAACAGGAAATTGAAAATCGGCATCATATATACCGATGGAGTACACACACCTCATCCACCCATCACCCGTGTTCTATATTCCACAGAATCCGCACTCAAAGAAGCAGGACACGAAATTATTCCCTTCCCAACACATCTCCACGCACCTCTTATCTCTACAGTTGACGCAATGTATCTCCTCGACGGCGGCGCCGAATATCTCTCTCACCTCTCTCTCACCTCCGAGCCTCCAACCTCCCTACTCCAATGGCTTTTAGAAAAGGAAACCACGAAAAACCGCACCGTTTCCGAACAATGGAAATTACATAAAGAGAGAAATAGAATCCAAGACGCATATGCGAAATTGATGTTAGAGACAGGTGTAGACTGTATTATCGCGCCAGGAGGAGTGACGGTAGCGAATGCGCATGAAGAGGCGAAATATTGGGGATATACGAGTGTGTTTAATGGGTTGGATTTACCGGTTGCGTGTTTGCCTGCTGGGGAGGTGGAGGAGGGAGATGTGTGGGGTGATGCGGATGGGAATGAAAGTGGGAAAACGGATATGGAAGCTCTTTGGGGGCCTGGGAAAGAGGGGGCACAGAAATATGAGGGAGGAAGTGTGGGATTGCAGATTGTTGGGAGGAGATTGGAGGAGGAAAAGCTGTTGAAAATGGTTAGGATAATTGAGAGGGATTTGGGATTATCTGGGTCGAGTTGAAAATAGAATTTAGAGGTGATTTAAAAAAGAAAGTTAGAGATCAAGGAAAGGATATCTGAGTAATTTAAATAATCTTTATAAGAATAAAAGCATCACTAATAATTCCCATACCAACATCCCTCGAAGCTTAAACCTTCAATTTCCTAATCAATACCCACAAATTCATAATTCAAACCAAAAGTATACAACTCCCCATCTCCCTAATCGTCATGGTGCAATCAATCAATCTCCCCTCCCTCCTCTGCAACTCCCAACTCTTTTCCAAGATGTTAAACGCACTACTCGAATTCCCAAAACTTCTTGATTCCGTCACCGCTCCTCTCGATGTCTCCCTAAAAAAATCCTGATCTTGTTTCGAACTTGCTAAACAACCTGCTACACTCAATGGCCACACTAATCCTCTGAACATTTGAGGATTGGGTATCATGCGCATGGCGTTTATAGTGTTGTGGAGCATCATATCGACATCTTCCGGGAGTAAATTGTCCGTGATGACCATTTGAAGATAGATGAGAGATGCGCAGGCGAAGATGTGGGTTATCAGGAGGATGGTATGTTTATTATACAGTTCTGTGAAATAGAATGGCGGAGTGCCTCGATGAATTGACCTCAATACGTGGAGTTCCTCTAGTGTCTCTGAATTTTTAGATTCAAGACGCCCTCGAATATTCTGTTCTGTGAAGATTAGTTGTTGTTTAAAATCTATGGTAGAATCAGATTCGTGTTTTCGTCTCCACGTTCCTAGCCAGGCGATCTCGCTAATCATTATCATAACCCAATTTTCACATCCCATGATGGAGGCTAGTTGAATTTTGTGGTCGGATTTGGAGGAGCCGGGTTTTTTGGCGGAGAGTAGTCGATTGTGGAATTCGGAAAGCCAAGGATGGGATCCGGTTGACACACAGGCTCTATGAGTTTAGTGTTAGTATAATTACAGAAATAAATTTGCGAATGACGCTCCGCTGGCCCTCCGGGGGCCATTGCCATGGAGGCTGAATAATGTCATATGTACGACCCTCGAACGTAGCGAGCTATGGGGGTTTGGGGGCAAGCCCCCATAATGATACCCCTTTCCAATCAAATACTCATTCAATTATTGTATCAAAACAATTTGACCAAGACAAGACTTTTGCCATCCCTCCTGCTCCCACCGCCCTTCAATCGAAACAAGCAAAAACAAAAACAACTCAGAGAACTCACAGTGCATCCATCCAAATAATCGCCCCCGTAAAGAAATCCAACGCAGCACTATCCCTCGAAACCAAACTTTCACTCAGAATTGATTCTGGCGAGCCTGCTCCTGGAATATTGAAACATTGCGACGAAGTCAATAATGTTTCTGGACCTGGTATACTACCATTTGAGACTTCGTGAAGAACTAATATGAGTTCTGATGCTGCTCTGAGATGGACTTGCCAATTGCTTACACCACCGTTGAAAAGCTTTTGGGATTTGTTAGTGATTGTGTTTTGATTTGTGATACATTATGGAGGAGAGGGATGCTCACCTCGAAGGATATTAATTGGATCATACAAGCTAGAATTTGGATATTTCCATCAAAAGCCCCTTGCTCAGATGCGTTTTTATTATTTGTTTGGATGAAATCTTGCAATCCTTTCAGTGCCAAATCATAATGATGTTGTAGTTCATGCAGATAATCTATTTCCGCTTGACCACTCTCTTGTTCTAGAAGAAGAGATTGACGATGGAAAGCACTCAAACTTAGAGCTGCATGATATAGAGGTTTTGTTTTTGTGAGCAATGATAATAACCATCCTCTCCCCGATGATAATGATGGGGTATGAAATCGGAATTGGATAAAAAAGACATGATCAAGGTAATGCATCATCAAGCTTGCTTCTTGATCTTCGATCCATTTTGGGAATAACGGAGACTTAGGTTCAATGGGTATATCATGCTCCATTTCAATAGGTGGTGTCGATATTGGAACAACATTGTCGATACTTAGTAAATTATCTCCTTTCTTAGCGATTTCCGTCGTAGTACTAGTACTAGGTGATTTTGGCGATTTGGGCACCGACGATATAGAACCCGTATTTTTCCTCGCACGGAAAGCGGCTCTCTTTTTACTTGCAGACGCAGCAACAATAGCTTTTATTTTCTCCAATTCTTCTTTTGCAAACTTTGGATCATCGATCCATTTTGGTTTGGGACCATAGTGACATTCTACATTAACATCCTTACATCTCGAACAACCTATGAGAATCGGATATTAATGAATTTCATTCGGGACGTAAAAACTAGTCATGACTAACCGGGTTGTATTTCATCACATTTCTTTTTCCGGATTCTACACGTCCAACAACCTCGATTACTTCGGACTGCGATTGGTGAATCGACATGAGAGCCGGAAGTGTTATCCATCGAGGACGGGAGGAAGGGAATGGTATTGAGCTGAAACGGACACTTGCATAAATGATTACCTGATACACATTGTTGTACAAAAATAGAATCTAATATCGTGATTACAGACTCGTGACTCTTCGTACTGTGTGGCTAGTATAATTCACGACACCTTTGGATATCGAATCGTCGAATCAGATGAGGGATTAGGAATGTATGGGTGTAAGCTAATAATGTCCTCAAATATCATTCATTGTATATCGGGTAGATAATACACGAGAATTTGATTGCAAAGAGGCGTGTGTGAGAGCGTGTGTCATTGAGAATGAAGGAATGATTGAATTCTCAAGGGGAAAAAGTAACTGGAGACGAGAAAAACTTTACATCGGCTCGACTTACTCAAAAAGGAAAGTATTTTCAATCCATTTTCGATTCACGCAAACCGCCAACTAACTCCACAACAAGTTGACAGTCTGCAGTTTCTTATCATTCTTATCAGATAAAGTTAACATCACGAGTTGTACGGGGTGAAACAACGACCAAACAAAGCTTTAAAGATATCTTGGCTTAGATATTGTACGAATCTCATCTATAACTCTAAGATGCAGATAAATGCCCGGGAGCGACGACGAATAAATGAATCTCATTGGGAGAATTCTATGCTTATCTTTCATTCAACCACTCGCACTTCCCGGATTAAAGATGGTCTTTCCTAATATATCTTGCTTAGTATCACCTCAGTATTATTGGTGAGTATGAATCATGGTGAATATGGTAGGTTCGGCTCTTTGATATTGAAGCTGTCTCGTATTATTCCGATGGACGATCATGCAAGCCTCAAGCAATATAACGACGTTAAGGTTACCAAATTTCTCAATATTTTGAACATCTCCGTTTGAACAATTTTCGAGATGTTATTGCATTCAATTCTACAATGACGGCCAAGAAGGGAACAACGTCCATGATTACCCCAAGTCAATCTCAAGGGTACTCACTACTGAAATTCTATTCAGCTTTCTTCCTTGGCACTTTCATTCTTACCATGTGGCATTATGGAATCCCTTCACAACTAATATCTCCTGCAAACCTCGAATTAAACAATCTAGCTCCAGTTATCACGAAAACAGGTTGGCAATGGAAAAATGTATGTTCTTCATCCATACAAGGTTAAACTCCATATTCTTATATCTCCAGGTTGAACCAAGCGAATCCCTTATCTGGCATACTTGCTACTCAACCTTTCAATGTGCTCGTCTTTCCCTACCACTAGACTGGCTTAATACTTCCAACCCTTCCAGAATCTCCCTCGCAATCATCAAAATCCCCGCAACAGATCTAACCAACTACCTCGGTCCCGTCTTCACTAATCCAGGAAGACCAGGTGGTTCAGGAATTTTTTCCCTACGAAGAAATGGACACAATCTTCAAAAAGTCGTCGGTAAAAACCACGATATCATATCTTTCGATCCTCGAGGTATAGGGGCCTCAACGCCTCTCATTAATTGTTGGGGTTCTGCACGTCAGAATTCAAAGATCTGGAAATTAAGTGATGTAGGAGTAGTAGATTCGCATCCGGGGATTCTTAATGATGCATATGCGAGAGCGAGTGCTCTTTCGAAAACTTGCGAGGAAAATATGGAACGAGAAGCTAAAGCCAGAGGAGAGGAATCGTTGTTGAAATTTGTGAGTACGACGAGTGTGGCACGTGATATGCTTGAGATTATGAGGAAGACGGGCACAGAAAAGTTGAGGTATTGGGGGTTTAGTTACGGGACGTTCTTGGGTGGTGTGTTTGCGGCTATGTATCCTGATTTGGTGGAGAGGATGGTCAGTGATGGTATGTATTTTATAGAATGGTTTTCTTGCCCATATTCCGTTCCTGTTCCGCCTGATTGGAACTCTCTGATATTCCAAACACACGACTTCTTATCATAGCTGGAACTGGAAAGAGGGGACAGGAGCTCAGAGAAGCAAAACACACAGCACGAGTTTCCATTTCCGCTTTATTCATAAAAATGAAATTGATAAAAGTAATCCCCAATACTAACTCCGACCAGGCAACGTAAACTACAACGAATGGTCAACAAACACCCACACTTCTTTCCTCCACGACTCCGAAAAAATCATGTCAGCATTCTACCACTATTGCCACCTATCCGGCCCCACCATCTGCGCCTTCTACTCCCCCACCCCCTCTCAAATCTCCACTCGCCTAGCCACCCTCCTCTCCCAACTAAAAACCCACCCTATCCACGTCCCCCCACAAGACCCCTCCTTTCTCCCCGAACTGATAACCTACTCCTCCCTCAAACATCTCATCTCCGCCTCTCTCTACCGCCCCATCCTCCTCTTCCCCTCTCTAGCCACCGTCCTCCAAGCCCTCGAAACCGGCAACGGCCTCCCCTTCATCGACCTCACCTCCACCTTCGGCATGCGCGAAATCTTCACCTGCGACTGTCCCCACGATTCCTGCAGCGATCTCCCCTCATCCATCGACGATAACGACTCAGATTCCGAAGCCACCGCCGACGCCAGCGCAGCCATAATGTGCACCGACGGCGGTCCTCTCCCCCCTAGTCTCTCCACCTTCGAAACCTACGCCACAAACCTCATTGCCTCCGCCCCCGCCGCCGGCGCCGTCGGCGTCGAATTCAAACTCAGCTGTGTGGGTCGCACCATCCCCGCAAAATGGCTGTTCACAGGCCCCTTTAAGGGGAATACATCGCATCCGATTCTGTATATAGCGAATTCGGCGGATAATGTAACGCCATTGGTTAGTGCGAGGAGGAATGCAGAGGGGTTTGTAGGAGCGAGGGTTTTGGTGCAGGATTCGTACGGGCATACGAGTTTAAGTGCGGGGTCGGGGTGTACGGCGGGGGTGGTGAGGGGATATTTTCAAAATGGGAGGTTGCCCGAGGAGGGGAAGGTGTGTGGGGTTGAGGGGGTACCTTTTGAGGGTAGGGAGATGGGGGGAATAGAGGGGTTTGGGGGGAGTAAGGGTATAGAGGGAGAAGAGGAAATAGATAGAGAGCTTAGAGAAGCAGCGTGGGAATTAATGATGAATTCGGATATGAGATTTGGGAGAGGGGGCATATAATGATATTTTGAGGCTCAGTTGGAGTTTGAGAGTGAATCTAAATTCGGGGATAGAGATTAAAGAGGCACAGAGAGATAGAAACAGAGAGTACTAAAAAATCAATAAACATGAACTATCGATCGCATCAAGATGAAAATATCAAGTCTTCTTTTAAACTCCAAATAAGAATAGGGGAGAGGAACTAATAGATTGATAAAATAACCAAATGAATCATCCATAAGAAAGAGAAAGTATTATATAAGTATATGTACAAGTCGTCGATAGATGATATATTCTATATACGAGATTCAGATATGACAATTTGTCCCCAAAAATTCGAGCGCAGCGAGCTAAAGGGGGTCTGGGGGCTGGCCACCATGATTTATATATTATTGGATGAGTAGGGGGAGATAGTTGGATAAGTGAGTGTGTTATAGACTTGTAATAGAATAATCTCATTCTCATTCTCAATCCCCCTCAATATCGACAGTTGAGTTGACTTCAAAGTCTAAAGTCCAAAGTCCAAAGTCTAAAATCTATATATATATACAATACATATTATTCTATTTATCTATCTTTCTATTGATTTATTTATCTATTCATCTACCTATCCATTCATCTACCTATCTATTCATCTACCTATCTATTTATCTACTCACCCACTTATCCATCTACTCACTCATCAAGATAGATACATAAATAAATAGATGCACAAGAATCCCGAATCCCGAATCCAAATACGATTCACCCATTTACTTATTCGATATATCAAAATCAAAATCAAAATCAAAATACCCATCCACCCATTTCTCCCTCTACCTACCTACCTAACCTACCAATAAATATCCACTTACAATTCCACATCAAAAAAAATACAGTACTCTTACACAATAAACACCTAGGTATAATAAGATAGGATAGAATAGGATAGAAAAAAATCAAATACATTTTGGAGAGATCATTCATATGTATATCATTCAAGTATATTTGACGGCAGATAGATAGTGGATAGTAAATAGTACTCAAGACCTCCTCGAGTATTGCTATTTTACTATTACTACGTAGGTACTAGAAGCCTAGGTATCTAGCTATACCCTTCTTCCCCCCTTTCTACCTCCCCGCCTCTCTCACACAAAGATGCTCACAGCTCAATACAACCATGCAATTCCACATCATCATCTCATCTCATAACACTCCCATTCATTCATTCATTCATCCATTCATTCTTTACGCAGCATACTATTCATTAAGTGTATCATATCATACCATACCATACGCCATTCCTTTCTTTCTTCTTTCTTCTTTCTTTCTTTCAAAGAAAAGGAATCAAAATCAGAATCAGAAATATTCATCCATTTCCCAGACCCATTTTTCAACACCCCAGCACCAGCACCTTTGCACCAGTTTGCAAGAAATGCTATGCTATGCAATCCTATGAAAATGATATGAAAATGACATGACATGACTTATCATATCAATTCAAGTCCAATGCAATCAACCGTGAAAGCACAAATTTCCCAAAGATCCCCGAACGCACTCCACCCGTGAATACATTCTATCCAGCCAACCAAACCCATGGAATCATCAGATACAGAGAAAGAGTCGAATGAGAAAAATCAAGCCAAATACTTATAAGTAGGTACTTTAGCATCTTCGATCCTTTCCAAATATTCTCTTTCAATCAAACTTTCAATACGTCGTTTCATCATATTGATATTAGGTTGGAAGCGTTGTGAAAGTTGTGAAATGACTTCTGTAACGAGTTGTTGATGAGGACATTCTTTACGTGCCCTATAATATTTTGTTAGTATATAATTCATTGGTTTGAGAGCAGGAAAAACATACTTCATGGTTCGGACAATGACTGTGTCCATAACATTTCCTCGATGTTCATCATTTCTTTCCTCAGTCAATTTTCTTTCTTCAGCTCCTTCGACCTTGCTAGTTTGTCCACCCATGGCCTGAACCTTAATCTTGACAGCTTTACTAACAAAACCGGCATTGAATGTAAAAACATCACCCATTGTAGGCAGTTCATTAGGCTTTCCAGGTTTCTTAAGAAGAACTCGAGATTTTGGTGGGCCAGAGAGTTGCATCAAAGCACGTGGTAAATCTTTATCGCTAATATTCAAACGTTCTTGAATTTCTTCATACGATAAAGTTGCACCATCTGGTAGATCATTAAAAAGCATCAAAATGATCATACCATAAGTATTCACATTTAATTCATACTTTCTTTCCCTACTCTTTGGACCTGTTTCACCTGGGATGGCTGGGAAATGACATCGAATATCAGCATTTCCCAGATTACCTAACCAGGTCAACATTCTACCATTTCGATCCTTGAGATAGAATGCCTTGAATGAATCTTGTAATTTCTGTAATTCCAGAGGCCAATTACAGTATTGTCGAGGTCCGTCTTCTGATGAAGGAATACCACCAATGATTTCCGTAGGCCAACAATTGGTAGAAAGAACAATGGCAGATAATTCGATTGGCTTTCGATCCTTGTCTCCAACGTTGTCGATGTGCTTTCTATAATTTTGGGTAAGTTCTTCGGACATGGTAACATCCTTGAACATTCCTTCTAGCTTAGTCGTAAATGAATTTCCGATTTCCAACTTCATTCGAGAGATCATTTGCTTCTCCACATCAGTACTTTCGGATTTGTTGAGTAGTAAACGTTTCGCAAGATGTTTCTTGTAATATCTTTCAAACATATCTTTGTCCTGAATATATCGAAGTAAAGTGGTGGCCTTGTCTAGTACTTCGTCGATCTCAACCTCGGTTTTGCCCTTGATACCACGCTTTAGGTTATCATCGATAAACAGGGAGACGTACTCGGAACATCGATCGAAAAGGTTAATGAAATCCGAAAAGCTCTTAGTGATAGCTGTTTCCAGGATAGTATCTTCATTGAAACATTTCTTCCACATATTGTCGAATTTATCCTTCAATCGTAGGACCTCATCAACCCATTTGATGGCTGCAAGTGTTTGCTTCGCGGCAGCATTCATTGGCTTAGCCTTCTTCTTCGCACCTTCCACTTCATCCTCTTCTGCTTCGGGCTTGGTATCCTCAGCGACAGGAGTTTCGAAATCACCACTGGCAATGATTTTATTGATTTCCAACCCAAGTTGTACCACACGACCTTGTAGTGCAATCTTCAGCGGTCCTCTGCCTGCATCTATCCTAGTGATAAGTTGATATAAAATGGATAAATCCTCAAATCGGTCATTTTCGATCATGGCCTGTAAACCACTTCCTTCCATCGCAAGGAATTCATTCAGATGACTGCTGATCAATTCTTGTTCGACAACCTTTTGTATCTTCCTACTTGTGGAATGGGCGATAGTCGTATCACACCTATCAGCTTCCTCATCGAGTCGTCTCTTTGCTTGACGTAACCAAGTACTAGCAGGTGAGTCCCTCAATAACGTTTGACATTCTGCTTGGTAAAACTTTCGGCTAGCTGCTAAAAATGCAGGTTCGAAAACAGTAATGTATAGCTTCTCACTTTCGTTCTCTGCGTCGGTTTCGTATAGACCCTCTAGCATATAAATGACAGAACGGATTAAATGTCGATTAATGACGTCGCCTTCTCTCTCCATTCCAATCTGATCTAATATGACCGAATTTAGAATATCGAAAGTAATCATGCTTGAATTGTCCAGAAGTGGTGAACGTAAAATGTGATCCCGGAAAAGTCCCATAGCTGTAGTGTAGATTGAAGCCTTGCGATTATCGCCACAATAAACTCGATCCATATACATGAGGACATCAGTTGTCATACCCATACATAAATTATGATCCGTCCATGAAGCCTTTAGTCCTTCTAAAAATTGTTCACCGGTAAGTCTTCGTTCGTTTGCGGCAGTTCCAGAAACGCCACCAGCAGCGACATTGACCAGATTTGAAGTAATGAGTTTCCTGATAGCTGGCATGACTTTCCCAGCGAACCATTGCTCCTCGAAAACTTTGACTCGTTCGTATAGTAAATCTCCATCTTTCCTCAGTACGATCTTATAAGACGCCCGATATAATTGTTCGAAGGAAAGTGTTCCTGCATTCTTTTCGTGGATTTCCTGAAGTGCATTTTGTAAAATCTCCCATTGAATCTCGAACTCGTTTTTTTCGCCGGCACGTCCAAAGGCCTATATAGTAGAAGAGCACCAGTTAGCAGAGATACCATGAATATAAGGATAGTCGCGGCTAGAGAAAGAATAGTTCGAGGTAAACTACCATCTGACTTGTATTAATAGCATGTGCAATTGCCGCATCAAAAGACTGTCCTTGAGTGGGAGACATTTTGATTTACTTGCTAATCTAACCTTGGCGCAAACAAAGTTGTGAAAGTTTATTGAAGTTGTTCATTCGCCAGAAGGGGCAGGTAGCTTTTGTAAGAGGAGGAAGTATGGAGAACCTAAGTAGGTAGGTATGGAAGTGGAAAGAAGCGAATGTATACATACCCTACGAGGCGCACGAATTCTAGCTCTGCCACGTCCCGAAATCATCTTTAAAAATCTTTGAGTTTCCTCTGATTATTCAATTTCTCCAAATGAATGTTTTAATATGGTATATCTCTTCCTGGTTCGAAGAACTTCGAAGTTCGCTGGTGTTCCGTCTGGTGTTTCGTCTGGTGAGGGGTTAGATAAGATCAAGGCTCCGAGATAATTGCCATGAATTTGTGTTGAGAAATGTGAAGTAAGTTAAGATTGATAACAAATTAGTCGAACTGTTGTTTGTATATTGTGAGAAAAGGAAGAGAATAGTTCCTTAAGTACAAGAAATCAAAGGTCGAAAAGGTTCTGCAAGAAGACAAAATAATGAAGTGATTCATTCATGAATGTTCATGTTCAATACATTTGAGATGGAATCTTTCAAAGACTGTACTAGCAATTACTAGGTACTTTACCAGTACTGGTAGTGCTATGTGGATTGCTCGGGCTTAATAATCATGCTCATTTTGCCACCAATCAAAGAAATTTCAAGAACTAAGCTAATCCTTAAAGATCAAGACGGTGAATACATTATTGGCTTTAATCATACCTAGTAGTAGTATTTCATACTAGATAAATATGACTCCCATATAACTTCAGCTGTCATATCTAGTCTTATGAGAATTTGTATAACGCTAGCAAACACTAGCAAACACTAGCAGACACTAGCAGTATTAACAATAAAATAAGATTGACACAACCCCTCATACATATCGTTTGCTCTTTCTTCTTTCTAGAAGTAGCCAAGGTGAAATAAAACATCAAAGCTTTTGATCTGACCAGCCTTGTCCTCGTCATATCGGCAGAATCATAAAGCGGTAAGTGAAATAAAATTCCTTATCGCAATCAATTCCGTAGCCTTCCCCAAACTTCTACTCTATCAAGAACTTTCATCTCAAAAAACACTCCTCTCTTCTATTATTGAGTTTCTTTCAAAGGGTACCGTTTTTATACCTCACAAATCAATTTCAATCTATACAAATAGGAGAATACTGATACGATTCCTTCCTTTCTACAATCACATCTCTCTGTTTCACACACAGAACAGAGATCAAACCTACAAGCCCTCCTCCAAACACATAACAAAAACCTTCTTTCACAATGTCTCTCAGATCCTCTACCTTCGCAGCTTTCCGAGCTCTCTCCCGCCATCAATCCCCAACCTCCAGACTTCCCTCTCGCATCCTCTCCCTCACTTCTCCCCGCCTCTACAGCACCCCCTCTAAACCCCTCACCGACCGCTCCTCCTCCCCCTCTACTCCCTCACCCCCCCGCGCCCCCCAACCCTCCTACGACCTAACATTTACCTGCCAACCCTGTTCCGCGCGCTCCACGCACCGCATCTCCAAACAAGGCTATCACTCCGGCTCCATCCTCATCACCTGTCCCAGCTGCAAAAACCGACATGTCATTTCCGACCACCTGGGAATATTTGGAGATCGCAAATTGACAATTGAGGATTTGATGAGGGAGAAGGGCATGTTGGTTAAGAAGGGAACGTTGAGTGAGGATGGGAATTTGGAGTTTTGGAGTGATGGGACGAGTACGGAGAGGAAGAGGGAGGGGGAGGAAGAGGGGAATGCGGGGAGCGAAGGGGAAGGGAGATAGGGGGATGTAGTTAGTTTTCTAGGGTTTAAGAGGAGGTGTACAAATTACTGGAGGTCAAGGCGGAGAATCATAACGAACGGAGAAATTCTCGATTAGGCCTGGAGTAACAAGATATCTAGGGTACATGCATACGCAACGAAATACCGCGTTACATCACACGAGCAACCCGATCGCCAAGAACCAAGTACCACTGAAAAGCGCAAGCCAGGTTTCCTGAAAAAAACATAGAGGACATCTATCCAACTTAAAACCTCAGAACCCACAACAATCTCAGCATTCCCAACTCCACTTCCTGGAAGAATACTCAGAAAACACACACATACACACATCCGAAAACAAAGTCAAATCTCACGAAAGGAAATCAGTATATAAAAATTATCGGCGTTATGGATTCAAAAATGTAATAATACCTAGGTATCTAGCACAGGATTGTGGGATTGAGATACCAAATCTACATTATATATGTCTATGTATATACCAACTCCCTCTCAAATGTAATCTTACAAAAAGATTGCCGCTCATCTCCAATAAATATGAATATGAATATGACTGCTAAATTAAATTCACCCACGTACCTACTTACAAGACGAAGAAACGAAACCAGAAAAAGAAACTCGCCATCAACCATATCCCAACCCAAATCTAATCTAATCTCAGCCCAAACCCATATATTCTTTCAATACCCGAATACCTAAAGATCTGATATCTAGGTATCTACCAGGTAATATCAAATTAAACAAATACTCCTGAGTCCATAGGTATATAGTAGCTATCTATCTATCTATCTAGGTATCCATAGATATCTATCTACTCGTATCTATATTGATGAAACAATCAAATACCTCTAAATACTTCTCAATACCTAAAAACGTACACACAACTATTATCTATTATCTATCATCTATACCTATCGAGATACATAAACATATATTGTATTTTCAATACGATACGATACTCGAGTGTGTATAATATAATCTTACAATTACTTAGGTTTATATAAAGAATGGTTGGAAATATCATACCTACATGCTTCATACTATATACTACATATCACATACAACAAGCATCTGAAGAAAGACATGTAACATGTAATAAATGTAAGTAAACAAATTACTAATATTGATTCTCCTACTTTGATATAGCAAATCCTGCGACTGACTCACTGCAATACAAAGCTAACCACTCATATCTCAAAGTACAAATTTTCCCCTTCCCAAACTCCATTTTAAAGCGCCCATGACATACATACAACTTCCTTCCTTCCTTCCTCCACCAATAGCATCACATCACATCCGACCCATCACCCTATATCTACCACATATTCCTCTTCTTACTAAACATTTCCCCCTTCTCCTTCCTCCTCTCCTTTTTCCTCTCCGTCTTCTTCCTCTTCTCCTCTCCAAATTTCTCCGGCATACTAACCGCTTCAATCTTTCTCTTCCCACTTCTCTGCGCTCTCCTCTCCTTAACCCCCTCTCTCACCTTCAACAACGCATCTGTATACTCCTGCGTCCCGACCTTCCTCTTTAACGTCTCCAACAACTCTTCACTCGACGACTTGAGCGCTTCGTAATTATTGCGGAAGAGTTCGTCCGTGGAGTACGGCATATGAATGGAAGGATCCGTGAGATTATGCAGAGGGAGAATAATAGTTCTCAGCGAAGGAATCAGAGATTCAGGCTCCAATTTACTGCACAGGATTTCGAGGAGTTGAAGGGCGGAAGTCTTGGGGATCAAATTGTCTGCCGTGGCTGGATGAGTTTCTTTTCTTAAGACGAAAGAGACGCGGCCGAAAAGATATTGCAGGACACTATTTGAAACATTAGGTTCTCCTGATTGTTCGACTTCAGCTTCGGCTTCTAGATCTTCTTCTTCGGCGTCTGCTTTAGGTTTTTGTTTGAGATTATTAGAAGCAGCGCAGCGACCGAGGAAAATGAGATTCTTGACAACTTCATCTGCGAGTACTTGTGTGAGAATTGGTCCTCTGAACATCCTAACGATGCGGTGAATAAAATCAGAGATATCATCTCCACTGAGTTGGAGACCACCTGAGCCCTTGAGTGGTAAGCCTTCAAAACCAGCTTCGGCATTGGTTCTGGCAAAGTCTGCAAAGTATATGCTGCTAAGTCTTGTCGCACCTACTTTTACCCATGTATGCGGATATGAAAGGCATGCTCGTACCGCAGACCATAAAGATGCAGTCTTCGAAGAGAAAAGTTTCTCTGGGAATTTCTGACACATAGTCCCAGTAAGTTCGAGGGAAGTGTAGATTAATTGCCAATAATCTTCCTCATCATCGTCTGGAGTTTCCAGGATCTTCGAAACAGTACCGAGTACGAAATTGATATCTGAGTCTTCCATATCGGATCGAGATTCGAAATACAATGCATAAGTTTGTAGTGCTACCCGGACAGCTGAAGTCTTGTTTTGCTTAACGAGTGATTGCAGAATGGTAAGGAAATCCGTCATGCGGCTTTCGTCTGCTCTCTTGAATGTCTCCTTGAGTACTTCTCCGGCTACCATACGACACTTTTCGCTTTCGTCATTGGCAATGACCGAGATCAAAGGTACAAAACTAGATGCTGCAACCTCTTGAACAATATCATCTGAAGTCTTTGATAATAGGAGAAGAATGACTTCGAGTATTGACATTCTTCCACCTTCTCTATCGTACTTTAGATTTGCAACTATAAATTCTAATTGTTTGTTCCATCGACTCTTCTTTTGTGGGAATTCTCTGAGGAACTGAACGAATGCGCCGCGTGCCAGATCTCTTGTATCTTTGTCGTCATTTGTTACCATGACCGTGCTGACATAGTCCAGAGTGTCATATACTACAGCAGTCTCAATCTTTGAGTCCAGCACAGATCTCAAGAACTTGAACGTGATATGTCGTCGCTCAGGTTCTGTAATGTCATCCTGCATTTTCTTTAGGATATCATCAATCGATCTACTTTTGACTGGAACATCTTTTCGGTCTCTGAGAACGACTGAGAGTAGATTCAAGGATGCTTGAGCAATATCCGAAGTTGTTGAAGAGGATGAGGCTACACATTTGATGGCTTCATCTACCGCGACCCGGTAAAGATTTATTCCATCACCATCAATTTTAAGTGGAACCTTGACAATGGTACTAAGTAATTTGAAGGCCGCAACCTTTACTTCCTCCTCTCCTTCAGCAACCGCGTCGCCAATCATTGGGATGAAACCTGCGAGATTGCCAGGTGTTCGAATTGTATCGTACTTCTTGACGACAGATCTCATAACGTCAAAGGCAAATCTGATAAGCTTGAAGGTATAGATTGTCGTAGCGCCGCGTTCCCCACCACGTTTGGCACCCTTTTGTAGTAAGTAGCGTTTGAATCGATAATCGTCTCTACTCGCCTTTTCTTGAGGCTTTCGGCTGTTGTAAACATCTTGAATAACTTCATAACAGAAGACCAAACTATCACGACTTCCGGCAGCTGTATTTTTGAGTAGTCCAGAACTGATCCTGTTCAAAAGTTCATCGATTTTGCGAACCATCCGAATATTTAGCTTCTCCTTCAACAATACTCGAATTGGATGAATCAGGTCTGTCAGTCGGCTCAGAGTAGCTGTCTTGGCTATCAATTCCATAGAATCATGACTTTTACTGCTCTTGACTTCTTTCATCTTGCTGATATATCCTTCCTCGTCCTTTTCTTGTCCTGTTGCACCAAAAATATCGTCCATGATGATTGCAATGATTGAAGGCAAGCAATAATCAAGGTCACCCGGTGCATATTCTGGTGTCGTAGCTACCAACATGGAATGCATAGTGTATGACAGTACATGAAGCTGGGAACCTCTTGCTAAAGCACTTCGAAGTTCTCTTAACACAAAGCCAAAGCAAGAAGGACCAAGTAAAACGCAAATCTTTACTAAAGTATCTCTAGTAAGATCCCGGGATTCTTGTGCTTTACTGCGGAGAATATGACAAATATCAGTCAAGACGGCTGGAAGTCGTTCTGTCATTTTCTCTTCTGGCAATAGTTTGAGAAGCCTAACAATGATGACCGCAACAGGAACACGCAAGCTGACTGTCGATTCATCCTTGTCATGAAGATAATCTGTCAATGGAGGTAAAATATTGGTAATAAGATCATCAGAAAACTTGGGTTCTTTAGGCATAGTAGTGGCCAATTTGCTTGATATCTTAGGAATATCAGTCTCCATGCCAGTATCGACGGGTGGTTGAGCGGCAAGTGCCAAAGCATCAATAACTTTGCCAAGAAGACGGATGATTTGTTTCTCGAGATCAGGTTTGGCTTGCACATATCCAATAAAACGTTTCAGAAGAGCACGATATTGCGGCCACTCTAGCGAACCTGCAAGAATTCCAACAGTCGTCGTAGCTTCAGCAGCAAGATTATGTGCATCGTTGCCCTCGGCTCTATCGAAGATAAAATGTTCGATAAGAGGGATGAAAAAGTGGCTGACGTTCTTGCTACTTAATTCTCCTTTCTCGGCAGCAGAAGAAAGCATTCCAAGAGCACTAGATTGCCTACCTTTACCTGCTGCAATAATGTTGTTGAAAAATGAGGATTCTGTCTCGTCTTCACCAGCCAGAAGATTGTGCATGTCGCTGACTTGAGACCAGTCTGAGAAATTACGGATCAAATGAGCCATAACGTTCATATATTCACGACGAACCATTTCCGAAGGCTCACGAACACCAGCAAACAGGGCTGGAATCAAGATTGTAGAAAGCATGTTTTGAAAAGCTGGAAACTCTGAAGTTTGATTGGCATCTTTAGCTGTTTCAATGAAACGACGTATTCCATCTGAGGAGTTTGATGACAATACTCCGTGTTCCTCATCATGCTTGATATAAAAGAGCATGTTGAAAAGTAGTGGTGACCACTGATGAGAATTGAAATCGACATCTCTTTTGGTGTTGATGGCGTGGAAAGCCTTCACTCGGCGATCGTAATCTGGTTCATCGAGCCGTCCTTGGGCAAATGAATTGAGATCTGAACACAAGGCAGCTACTTCTTTCAAGACAGGATCTTTGTCCGAGTACACCAATAGTACTCGTGATAATACCTCTCTACTAACCTTGTCTTTGAAGAAACCAAATAAGGAAGTGACAGTATGATAAACTCGATCTCTGAGGTCAACATCGTTTTGGAGATCGTAGAGAGGTACAAAATGCTCTAAAACCAAAAGTAAACCGGCTTTAGTCTTAGGGGTAACCCGACGCGAGGGCTGATCAAGCAGGAATACAGATACATCCACCAAGTTGCGACCTTGTGTGGAAGTCGATACGAAAGGTGCTAACTCGGAAACGGTTTCGACACAACCTTCCAATAGGTTTTTGCTCATGTCGTTCTGGTCGCGTAGGATTGTTCCGATTTGAATCAGACATTGATCCATGTTGGGATTCAGAAGCTCTTGCTTCACTGAGTTACCCTCTGCTCCTTCCTCTTGTGCACATTTAATGACACCCCTGATGATGGAAAGAGCAAAGAGTTTGACGTCATCCTTCGATTTTGGAGGTGCTAAACACTCTGCTACCTTTGGTAAGATTTTTTCGTGGCTACCAAGAAGTAACACTGTCTTCATCGAAGATGACCAGACAGAAAACAATCTAAGGAGACCGGAGATGCCCTGAGCTGTTTCGATTGGTAAGTTATCGAGTCTTGGCAGAACAATTTCGGTCACAATGAGATCCATATAGGGAGACCAGTCAAAATCTGTCGAGTTGTTGAACAATAGCACGAGACACTTCAATCCAGTCTGTCGAACAACTTTGAAGAGGGAAATTTTGCTGGAAATTTCCTCATCTTCAGTTTCTTCAATATGCTCTCCCTGTAGTTGTCTTGTGGCGATTACTGTACAATATAAGACAGCTTCCAGTAATTTTCGAGTGAGAGGCACAACTTTAGTGGCTAATTCCTTCAATACCGACTCCATCATGTTTGTGAAACCAACTTGCTTCCTTGCACCCAATAACTCCTTTTCAAAGATTGACATCTGGACTGTTCCATCCTTCACCAAATCCAAATCTTTGAGATCACCAAGGGCAATATCTAAAAAGCCTCCAATATCCTCAACGCTCAGATTTCTCAACACCGTCAGTCTTCTTGCCTCCATCCCTTGTTTTCCACTCGCAGCGCCTTTTCGAGAGATTGTACGTCCATAGAGTAATCTGAGAAGAACTGGCATAAGTGCTTCGCGATGCTCAGGTTGAACCAGAGTTTGTCCCTGAAGGAGAATTGTGATTTCATCTTTAAAGCGAGCTTCATCCAGCAGATTCAAGAGGTTCTCAGAGTACGGTTTGATGCTCTTGTTCCTCCATGTTAAGACGGCTTTCAAGGCAGCTTTCTGGGTTTCAATGTCACCATTCGCTAATAATCGTAAAAGTGCTTCGTAAACTTCATCTGTCTTGAAAATAGACTTCGGGTTGCCAAAAAGGCCCAAAACATCCAAAAGAGCCTTCTGATCTTTTCTTGTCCAGTCGCTCACGACAGCCTCGTCTTCATCACCGGTCTGATCAATCTCCTCCGATGCTTTGCCGGCCCAAGAGAGGAACATTGGAATGAGCTGTCGAGATCGCCTTTCACCAATCATAGGAATTGCAGCCAAAACACGAAGAGCCTGAGATCTCGCAGTGTTCGGTTGAGCATCCACTAGTTGTTGAGCAATCTCGAATTTTTGAAGCATAGTATCACGTGCATTGAGAACTTCCGACTCAGTCTCTTTTGCAAGTTTGTCCAAGTTATTCAAATTAGAACACTCGAAGTCGGTTAATCCGTTATTTTGATCCTTTTGCATGGGTGCGGGAGGCCCACTCCATCTTACCGACGGTGTCTCTAACCATTTGAATGTCAAGACTGCAACTGCTTCCTCGCCAACTTTCGATTCTGAGATCTGTTTGAGGGCGGCACTAGCATCATCCCAGATTTGCGCCATCTTCACAGTAAGCATACCAAAACAGAACGATGGTATAGCATATTTCATCCAAGGTATCCCCATCTGTGAAGTATAGATTGAAGCAAGCTTGCGAATATGCATAGAAGCGGAACGAGCAGATTGCAAATCCATGGGAGTCTGCTCAATCATAATCATGAGTGTTATTGCTTCCGAAGATTTTCCATGATCAGTGTCATGAATATGTTCCAGTAGTCGCAGAGAAAGAAGGCGCAATTCGCTAGATTCGGATGAAAGATTCTCTACCAAAGATCGTACCAAGAGGTCGAACTCGGCTTCAGAGTCACTCGTATCCTCTTCCTCGTCCGATTTGCCACCGTCGGGTTTAGGGGACAATTTGAGACTGGCCTTGTAGCCTAGTAAAGCTTCTAGGAAATTTGGCAATCGGGCATATCGAGGGGCTGCTGCACGCAATAATGGTTCCAAAGCCCTGTCAGCCTCGCCAGTTCCTTTGGTCATGCGAGAGAAAGCACTGAACCCTCGACCAACAATGAAATGAGCTTCCTCTGGCGCAAGTGAAGAAGATGGTCTGAGTGCAAGTTTAAGCTTGCGAAGTAAGATTTCTGAGATTCTTGCGTTCGTTGAAGGATGTACAGCAGTGCACTCCAAGATTTCTAATAGAGCATTATATTTAGGTAAGCATCGATCATGCCATGTTTTTGGGCTGCGATTATATGTAGCTGGTGATACCTGTTCCGGAAAAGGTTGTAGTTCTAATCTTTCAAATTTGCTAACAATCTGGTCCTGCCAAGACTGAGGTAATGAAAATGCATCCTTTCCATATTGACTTGGAAGTACTCCTGAGGCGACCATCTTTGGTAATAATACACACAATGTATCTCCATTTTCCGCGTCAGACCAGTGCGTAACAATGAACCTAGGATCAAATTAGCATGTGGTTGAAGATAGATGAAGTAATTGAACTCACCTTTTGAAGTAAGGTAACGCAATAGTTTGGAAGCGTTCAGGCTCTCCTTGTGACAAATATGAGCAAAATGTCAAGAACCATTTGGCCAACGGATCCTTGGTCAGGGCACCCATGAAAGGGGCAATAAAAGGAATTGTAGAATCCATTGGAGAATATGTCAGAGCAATAGCTATACTCTCAATGAGGTATTTCCACAAATCCAAATGTTTGTCGTCGACTGCCACAAAAGATGCGTTCTTGGAGACTGCCTTTAAAATATTGGATAACGCCTGTAACAAGGCTGGCCAATTCTGAACTCTCGAAGCTCGTCGAACACCAGCTACAATCCCTATGGTTCGCGCCGAAAGTAAAAGTTTGTTGAAATCATACATTGTCTTTGACTGTGTAAAGGAATCGGTAATAGTGTTTGCTTCCTCCAGTACTAGTTCAAGGATCTCTTTGATTGTCTCCGGAGTTGTATGATGAACTATACTGGTTAAAACACCACATATAACGTCAATCCATGGCATTGCCTCCTTCTTTCCAAAGTCACTCTCTTCAATGGCGAGGAAAAGAGATTTGAAAATGGTTGGACCCGACGTATGTACGGTTAACCCATTACCCTTCATAGCCTCTGCAAACATGGTCATTATTCCATGATAGTATAGGCCGAATTGTTTGGTATCCGCGATACTCAAAAGATCTGATTTCGCATGGTTTACGATTAATGGAAGAGCCTTCGCTCGGTGGGCAGGTGCGCCAGCTTTTTTGATGAGAAAGCTCATAGCCTCCGCAGCGAACCGGGCAATATGTGGAGGTTGGGCACTTTTTCCGAGTAATGGTGCCATTAAATCATACGTAGGTCGTAAATCTGGTACAATAAGTTTTGACAAATATTTGAACAAAAATGTTAGGCATGTAAAACACCATTCTATAACTGCGACATCTTTTCCAGTGCCTGCTATCGTCGATGTAACCAATTCCAAAGCTTTCGCATAATGTTTTTCAAATCGAGGACCCAAATCATGGGCAAAGTCCGTAATTAACTCCAACAATGGCTCCAGTGATTCCCTTTGGTTTCCCTCCATATAAGTGACGAAGAGACCCATAATCTTATCCTGGAAATGTAGAATCTGCGGTAAACTGTCGCATAATGGAAGTACCTCCTCCGTAAAGGATTGGAACCCAGACGACAAATTGAGCTCGGTCCATTTCTCTAGACTGGCTTTGAAGTATGAGGTTGTCGCAGAAGTATCTTCGGCATCGAGGTCATGACGACGAACTCTTCGTAATGGATCGAGGGAGTTTAATTTCGAGATTTTTGTAGTAAAAGATTCCCATCGATGGTTCTTTTGATGGGCAGTACCCTTCTTGCCCTTACGGGTCTTAATTATCCTTCCGGAGGTTGTGGCAGGCATCGTGAAGTTATGTCGTCCCCAATCAACGAAAATCCACAATCGCAAAGAGAATGGAAATTTTTATTTTTTGATAAGAAGAAATGGATATTTGCTTATATAAGCAGTTACCAGTTAGAGTTCATTAGTAGGTACCAAGAAGGTAGGTAGTCAATGGATAAAGTCTCTCAATCATCAATAAATAAAATTCTATCTAGAGTATCTTCTAACCCTCTTTTATCACCTCATTACTTCTTTTCTTCTCTCTCCTTTATCATCTCTATACTAAATTTTATCATTCACTTTTCTTTACTTCTCTTCTATTTCACTTGTTTTTGCCATCATTTTCTGCCCTTTTTGACCGCCTAAGCAATAGTCTCCACTCTGCCGTCCTTGCATTAGCGTGACGCTAAGATATGAGCTTTTGAGCTTTCTTATCGAGAAGTCAAATCGCGTCGCAAAGAACTTTTGTAGTAAATATTGTCCTTACGATACCATACTATTCTATTGTTTTGGACCTCCACCACAACCTACGGTCCTCCCACAATCTTGCGGCTTCAAAGATCAACATGGCATCTAAGATGTAAGTTTTCTCTTTTGAAAGTTCATTGACGATAGGTATTGGCGGTGTTTCTGAGCTTTTCCTTCCATTTATGGTCGCATATTAACTCACCTCACCTCACTTTTGCGAACTGAACTAATTGATTGACAGAATTGTTCTCGGCGACGTGAACGGTCATATACGCAATGTCTTTACTAAATTAACATCGCTGCAACTCAAGAATAACTTTGCCCTTGCTATCGTGGCTGGAAACCTTTTCGCGGGAGCTGAAGACACGGAAGCCGAAGATACAGTTACAGACCTCATTACGGGAAAGATACCCATACCATTACCTACATACTTTACTGTCGGATCATTACCTTTACCTAAAAGAATCATCGAGAAGATTGAAAAAGATGAGGAGGTGCGTAAATTCACCCTTTCGACGCGGGGAATCCCGATGCTCATGCTCTTAGATATGTCCAAACCTACACTATCTCGCAAAGAGAAGTACTACGAAGACTTCAGAAGGAATTAAAATAGTTGCGCTCGGTGGTCAACTAGACGAGAATATAATTGGAGGTCTATCGAAGGAATCATACCTACCTTTTCACACTGTTGGAGATGCGAAAGCTCTTCATGGAGCGCACACAGCGGATATTCTTTTAACGACGTTGTGGCCAAAATCGATTCGAACGGGTTCAAAAATACCAATCCCTGATGGCTCGAATGATCCTATTGCAGGAGATCATATCACAGATCTTTGCGCAGCTTTGAAACCTCGTTATCACTTTTCCGTGTCTCCAGATTATTTTTATGAGCGAGAACCTTTCTTTCACGCCCCTACTTCAGATGAACCTGACGTTCGACCCCTCACTCGATTTATTTCCTTGGCCCCTCATGGCAATCCTCGGAAACAGAAAGCCTTATATGCATTCACGTTACAAGCAACAGTCGATCCAACTGCCCCATTGCCCACTGGTACCACAGCGTCGCCATTTGTAGCTCGACCCAACGAGAGGAAACGAACAGCTCTTGAACCGGAACCATATTCTAGATATGGCGGTGGCAATGATTATAAGCGTGGTCGAGGACGTAGAGGTCAAAGACTACCACCCCCTGGGCCCGGTGAATGTTTCTTTTGTCTTTCAAATCCAAATTTGGCTACTCACCTTATTGCTTCAATCGGCGATGATGCATATTTGACAATTGCAAAAGGACCTTTGACTACAGCGACCACAAATGCTTCCTTGGGCATTAACTTTCCTGCACATGCGTTGATCATTCCTCTCTCTCATTCGCCTACATTGGCCCTAATCCCGGAGGAAGAGTCAAAAAATAACACCTACGTTGAAATGAACAAATATAAGGAGGCGCTACAGAAAATGATTGCACAACGCAGCGAAAACAAGCTGGGCGCTGTTACCTATGAGATCAGTAAAGGCAATGGTGTTCATACACATTGGCAGCTCATTCCTATGCCTATTGAAACCATCCAAAAGGGTCTTGTTGAAGCCGCCTTCCGAGTCGAAACCGAAAATCTTCAATACCCAGCCTTCGAGGTGAGGGATCCAGGAATCGGTCAAAATGATGGCGATTTCTTCCGCGTATGGATCTGGACATCTCCGACCGAAGAAGATCCAGAGGGAATTACCAAATGCATTACAATGCCATTCGATTGGAATGTTCGCTTCAATCTCCAATTTGGTAGAACGGTTCTAGCAAAACTTTTAAGTTTGGAAAAGAGAATCCAGTGGAGAGATTGTGCTCAAACAGAGGCTGAGGAAAAACAAGATGCTGAGTCTTTCAAGGCTGCTTTTAAGGAGTTTGATTTCGCGCTTTAATCCGCATTTACATTTTCATATCTAAGCGGGGGCGCATACATGCATAGTTTGGGAGTTCTTGCATATTTTTATTTATCATTACGAATATTTTTCTTCTTATCATTGAATGAACGGTGGGAAAATCATTAAGCTAGCATACATACTCTTCTTTCTTTTTCCATGGTTGGACAGATAGGTAGACCGATGCATGGAATGGCGTTGAGGGAAACGATCTTTTCATACTCGAATATTCAAACTTTCATCTAGGTTATGGGAAGGCATCAATAGATATTTCATGGATTGACAATCACATATAGTCAATACATACATACTTGAATAAAAGCATTCTTTTTTTCCTTTTGCAAAGATCGCAGGTGTCAACTCTTCAGCCTCATCGTCTTGATATTCGATATTTAATTTGAACATTAATACCTTCATCTACACTCTTCCTTCTCTCCTCTTTTTCTTCCTCTCACATATTTATTTCCTGTGAATCACTCAATACATCTAATTTAATCCGTGATTTGTTTGAATCATGTAAATTGACTTCGCATATATCGTGATATGTTCATTCACAGCACCTTGAATCTGAATGTGAATCTTATTTCTCTATGTACTAGGTAATAGGTAATTAATTACAACATCATCTCATAGAGATCTTTCATCGTGTGATTCTTTTTTCATCTCCCTTGATTTTGTGTATCTTTCTTTTTCTCCTCGTTCTGTGTGGAATATTGGAAGATGTATGAATGAGTCTTAGGTCATAGATGAATAGATAGATATGCTTATAAAATATCCGTGAATTCATGATTTAACATTTCATATTTCACATTCCAAATTACGAATATGAATTTTATATTTCAGATAATTGAAAGAGCGTAATTATTGATACTCGATTTGATTTAAAAAAATATTCGGGAAGATCATGAGAGAGACTACCTCTACTATCGATCGATCCCTTTGTAATGAATTTACTTGGATTTTCATCTCGACACCACCCATTTTTCTTAGTTTTCGCAACTCTGAATTGTGAAGTGATGAGTTGATTGCCCTGAATACCGTATGGTCCTGTCGAATTGATACCCGATTGTACACAATGTGATATAATCAGCACTGATACTCGCGCTCCTTTGAGGATTCCATTCATCCCCTCCCCCATCTCCCAATCCCCACTCTTCACCCATCAATCTCCTTATCCATCCGAATCTCACACTACTCCTTCTGCTCCTTCTCATACCCCCCATCCCCACCTCCAAACTCCCTCCCATACTCCCCCTCCTCCCCCTCCTCCCCCTCCCTC
>PQXI01000303.1:0-35416 GCA_004786145.1 Botrytis paeoniae | reverse complement strand
TATCTAAGTGTATATAACCCAGAGCTCTTACAGCTCTCTTCTTGTTCTTTTCTTCCTTCTTTAGTTTTAGATTCTAAGGTAGAATTGAATCCTTTATGACAGTCCTTCACAGAAATCTTGAAAAGAAAAATTGGATTAAACAAAGTATTGTTAAAAGGAATAGAAGTTACCGGTACTAATCACATGATGTGATTAGTAATACGGTTACTTAAACAGGCTAGATTAGACGAACCTTAGACAGGCATATTGGTCCCCTCCGAGGGGAGCTTGAGGGGATTAAGACCTACACGCATAGTAATATAGTCAATATAGAGGCCTCTTCCACCCAATCTCTTAATAAATATTAAAAAAGTGTGAATTTAAGTGTGTTTTTAAGTGGTGCACATACTAATATGGTGCACATTATCACGGGGCCGATCGGAGATCGCTCGTGCCTGACCGGAAGCGAGCTAGAGCCTGATCGGGCTAGCTCGCTTATGAAAATTCTGTATATCTTCATGATTGAAGATTCTGTATTTGTAGCTCCTTGAGCTATATCTTATTATTAAATCTGATATAACTTTACCAGTTTAGGGTAAAGTTCCTAGAACCCTATTTCCACCTGCCTGCTCCGTGATACACATGCTGATAACTACATTACACTAGGTATTCCAACTATCTAGATAAATTGTACAATATTCTAATATTGAAAACATATTTAATAAGATAAGTATCTATAATCTAAAGCTACTTAGATTCGTTTCTTTAATCTTATAATTTGAGTATCTTAATTACAGAAAATACTTAGAGAAGGTAGGTATCCAGGCGACTCGCATGTGCGCAGTAATCAGATAGCCGCTCTGTATTGTGGCTATAGTTGGTAACATGTAGGTAGAACACTAATAAAGAGGTTGCCTGATAATTGAAAATGACAATTGTTATTACAGAGACGAGATATCTGACGACGCTGTTTCTACATTTAAATAGCAGATTGAGTGCCACACATATTTTCCCCGTTTGATTCAGCAACAATTATCATTTTACTACAATCATCGAAAAATCATCACAAGCTATTTAATTTCAGCATGAACCTCTGCTTTTCTTCTCAGCAGTCCGATCAATTTAGAAATCTCATTACCATGGTATTATCTTCAGATGTAAGGAGTACTCTTCAAAGGCATCCCGAATCAAAACGACAATTATCGCTAGGGAAAACTCCCAGAGGCCTAGACGTCTTCTCCAAATCCCAATCTAAGGGAAGAGAAAGGCACACAGACAACTTAAGAGGCAACTTAAGAGACAAACTTAAGTATGGTCCGGATATGACAAACACTAAACTCAGAGACCTAGAAGGTTCCCTCAAACGCACATCCAGAGAGAGATACGCAGACTATCGCAGAAACGAGCATACATCTGTAAAGGCGCGACACAAAATCACGGACCTAAACAAAGAAAATATGGAAGTCCTAGGTGCGTCTTTGGAAGATGATAACAAGGAAATGATGAGGATTGACGAGGAGCTCAGACGAAGCTTCGATAAAGTACTACTCAAATCATCACAAACAGAATCAAACTCAAAACGGCAGATTTCGACAACAGAGGAGCTGTTGGCTTTGAGGGGGGAGCCGGAGGCGAGCTCTGGTGATCTACATAGTGATCTACAAAGTGATCTAGTAAAGTATAAACAGCAGCTTGATATTACCCAAAAGAATCTCAAGAAAATCAGAGATCTTAAATCCAGTATAGCTCCCTGAAGTGCTCAAGGGCTACAAAGCTTAGTGTTGTATTGGTCTTTATATTACAGTTAGATTGCTATAGCGTTTGCTTTATGGATTAATTTTATGATTTTGTTTATTGTTTACATCGTTTGTTCCCATAGTCCAATTACTTCTTTTCATGATTGGATTTACTTGTAATTACTCAACTCATACATCAGCCGAAGGACCTCAGGCTTGGAAATTTACTTAGTGAAAAAGCAATATATAATCTCTAGTATATTACATTACAATCGATTACAATACACTAGATATTCCAATAAAATAGACCCAATGAGACGCATACCTCATCCAATATTGATTCAGATATAAGCGAATCTACGAAAAGAACAGAATCCCGAAAAATTTGCGCAAACTCTCTGATGTGATGAAAAAACATGTAATTCGCTCTGAAAGAATCAGACGGAACAACGCTGCGCGAAAGAAATGTGAAATAGTAGGTTGCTAGCTCTAGAGAAATCACCTGAAAGTTGATAGATAGATGAAAAGAGGTAGAACTAAAAGTGATTTATCCTTATATTGTCAGATGATAACCCCTCGATTAATTCTGGGCATGAGTATTTCCTTCCCTTAAACTTTAGACAAGAAGCTCTCTATTATCATGAACAGATGATAATTAAATCTGCCGAGGATCAGGTTTAATTTTTGCAATGAATCGAAATATAACGTTTTCGTAAGATTACCAACTGACATTACATTTATGCTCATCGTGTGGCCACGTATCATGCAATCTCTATCATGAGCCTCCGTGGTCTGCATCATTCACAGAGTTCAGAACCATCGCGCAAGATGGCCTGGGTCTTGCCTGGTATGTAGTCATCTTCTGTTTTCCATGTAATTCTGTAGTAGTTGAATCCTTTTGCGCAATGATTGAGGAATATGCATCAACGCAAGGGTTTCGAAAATTCCGTCCGGTATTGCTTCACCAGGAAAAATCTCTGGTATCCAGGGTCGAGCATCAACAATTTCCTGCTCATCAAGAGCTCTGGATTTGCCATTTCCACGGTGTTTAAACTAGCTATACCCTGTTCTATGGTTCTAGAAGGTCGGATTGAATTGAGTGATGCCTCAAGCATGATGCAGCTTGCTTGTTCGAATATTTCATCTATCTCGAGGTTCTTATAACCCGCGTCGTGTAGTATTGATCTCAATAATTTCACTCCGCCTATGTCTCTATATGCTGAGTAGAGTGTCTTGCCATCAGGTATAAGTTTGCGCTGACTGGCGTAGCTGAGTTTCATACCAGCTTTCAAGCATTGAATAATTCTTTCCCTGAACCTCGGATAAGGATGGTCGTGTTCCTTGCTCAATACGATGAAAGAATTGAAGATATCAATGCAGTAGGATTCCAAGGTCGAGTCCTCGAATTTCAAGGACTGAAGAACTCTCTGGATATATAGGCCTTGAGGGTCGTAAAAAAGGACCCACGGAGGCTCTTTAAGGGAATGCCAAGACAATTGTTTTGACGACTCTAACTCATCTTTTATGGACTTTATAGCTGTCAACGGCCAGGTCTCTCGAGTCTGAACACAAGGAATGAATTGGGCAACAATTGAGTAACGAAGGCCATCCTGGAGTCGGGGTTCCAGGATTCCATCGCGTTCAGATGGGCCATGAATCGATTTCTTGAGAATGAACCGTATAAGCTATTTAAGATAAGGAATTATCAGGGGGTGGCACCCAAATAGTTTGTGTATAACTCGCCAGAACAACGGTATTTTTCCTGTCCCATGATTTGGCGTAGAATCACCTGGGTCTATTCCTGCTTCTATCAAGTACTCCATGAACCTGAAAAGCTTGCTGAGGCGGACGACGGTTTCAGAAGTACGATATCCGTAGGTGTCTTCGTTGACTATGGAGATGGTATAATAACATTGCTCCCAAACATGGAACAGTAGTGAGGACATAGTCCCTCTCTCGCTGGATAATGTCATATCGTGAATGGTAGCTTTTCCCTCCGCAAAAAATCTACGCACCATGGATAAGTCACCCATACGACAAGCTTTGGCAATTGGAGCATTCAATAGGACGTTATTATAGCATCTTAATCGCATATCAGAACATCCAAAAATTGAGCCCCTCCTTTGCTGATCGATGAACACAAGATACCGCGCTTGTATAAGATAATTGGGACGAACATCAATCTTGTGAGTAGTTTTTGAGGTTACTAAGGGCTCTTTTGAATCGCTCGTATCGTCGCAAAATCTTTGTTGTAAGATTGCCGTTGTTGATCGAATAATTATTGTCGCCAGCCAAGCATTAATTGTGCTTTTCGTAGTAGTTTGCTCAACAACCCTAGGATTTCTAAGCCCATCTGAGAGGCTGTCACCACAATACCTGGTTGCTGGCAACTGTTCATTGTTTCCAAGTAAGCGTTTGCTCATGGTTTCAGCACCAATATCAGAAAGTCTTTTAGAGCCATGTTGACACTGTTCTTGACCATTTGCGCCAAAATTGGGTCAAGTCCAGCATAAACACCTTCCTGGACGGCATATGTGGCATCTACATAGGCCTGATTGCTGGTAAGAACTTTTTGTCCATTCGAAGCTTGGGTGGTTTGTGTAGTTATTATCGTTGTCGAGGCACTGGGTGTAGATTGTGTGGTGGCAGTTGCAAGTACCATCTGTTGTATGTCCGTCGTAATCATACTGAATATTGTAAGCAGCCATCTTTCTTTGGGAGGGTACAGTATTTTTCATACAGATTCAATCTGGATTGTATGCCGATGATATCGATCTTCGCCTGGTAGAGTCTGCTGGCATATTTGTTGAATATATTCTTCTTTTTGGCGAATCTAAAGCTTTTCCGCCAATCATTCCTCCTATTACGCTTATATTTATTGACAAATTCTTGACGGTCTTTGATAGTGGACTCACTAAGCTCTAGGGCCAGTTTGATCTCGTCTTCTGATTCTGTTATGTCTGTGCACTCCTTCACCTTTTCAAGGGTACATTGAAAGGTTCGAAGGCCTTTCTCGAAGCCTTTCAGCTGCTCAAGTATGTATATTATTTCTTTCGGTGCGCTATTGATGTCGTAGAAACAGTCACAGATAAATTGACAACCATGAAGAATTTGACCGGTCAGTCCAATGAAGCTTATGACCGACGCACCAAGGCTGACGGTAGCAACAGCAGCCTCGGCCATTATGCAGTTCAATCTTCGTGAATAATTAATCGAATAGATATATATCAAAAGGTGCAAGTAAGCAGAAACTCAAATGGCCAAAAGCCAGATCAACTATTAAACACGCGTAATGATGAAGAGGGCTTGACAAGACGATAATAATAGTTTTAATAGTGGCAGTGCTATCTTGATTGTACAACTCAAATGTATGAGGATGATTGGTAGGCTCTTAACAACTATGTACCACAGCAGAGACACATGATAAAACTAAGCAGCCGCAGCAACTACTTCTTTCCAACTATCTCTAGCTTGAATTCCTTCCCACCACTTGTTCACATGAGGGTACTTTCCGAGCAGGTCTTGAAATCCGTATTTCAATGCCTGTGTACCGTGTGGTAAATGGTACAAATCAGCCAAGGTGAATTCATCTCCCGCAAGATACTTCTGCTTTGAGAGGATCTGGTCGTAGACAGCGAGGTTGTTGTCAAGTGTTTGGAGATGTTTTTGAACTAACTCCGGGCTAGTGGCACCCCATCCTCTGCCACTGTTATTTTGTCAGCATTATCGTGGACTGAATTGAGATATGAGAACTTACGGTTTGATGAAGTTTTCGAACCAGAGACCGAAGGTTTCGGCATCAAAGTAAGCCTGTTCGACTGAGCAAGCCTAACGAAGCATTAGTTTGCTTTCTTGGAAAAACATTGATCAGAGACTTACTTGTTCGAATGAACCATAGCCTTTCACATCTCCCTCTGCAGGGATGAGCTTGGTACCCTTGTCGGCATACTTTCGAGCAAGGTACTTGCAGATAGCCCTGCTTTCGTAAACCAAGAAACCATCATCGTCGAGGACGGGAACCTTCCCAAAAGGCTGCTTCTCAAGATGCGAAGGTGACTTCTGCTCTCCTGCCATAAGGTTGACAAGAATGAACTCGTAGTCAACGCCTTTCTCGGCGAGTGTAGTGAGTACTCGTTGAGTACAAGTTGCTTGACGCATACCGTAGAGTTTGAGACCCATTTTGTGAGAGGTGATTGATTTTCAAGAGATTGATGTGTGAGATGCGAGAATTGAATTCTATTGATGTTGATGATGCTTGAGTGCTTTCTGAATGTTTGAATGAACACTTGCTCAAGGCGACTGGCCTCTTTATATAGTCGTGACTGCTGCCATGAAGTATTGTGTATGATACTTCCCCTGACCTCGTTAAAGTAATTATGAACAAGTTCCGAGGAGGTTATGCACACGGAGCCGGTATATTGACGATCCGAGCATGAATTTATGCATGCTTATCACTCATCAATCGCAATATACTACCTCACTACCCACCTGAGCAGTGAAGTCTTTCGGTTTGACAAATCACTTGATTTCTTTTTTGACAAACTGTCTATAATGAATGGTATGTGGAGGATTAGAAGGGTGAGACTTGAAATCAATTATCAAGCAAAGCGGCTTCAATTCCATAAATATGGGGCGATTACGGAGCACATCGTGAGTACCGTCTGAAGCGGTTAGCGTGTATTAATAAGCTGGCGATTTCAAGGCGGAATGGTAGCTCATTGGGTTAATAATGGGGGTAGCGAAAAGTAAGCAGTGTACGGAGCAGAGTACAAATTCATTTCCTACAGGTTCGGAGTACATAGCTTGATCTTCATGTATCATGAATAACCATAATGCATGGCTTGGAGTTGACTGACAATTATCCAGTGTTTTACTTCGCTGGATATGAAAGGACTCAACAACTGCCCGTACTATTCCCCTTCGAGCAAACTTTCTTATGCCTATAACATAGTATCGGAACCCATTCGATATGTTAAAAATTTCATGATGAGCAGATATCCGGAGAAAGAACAGACGCGCAAACCAAACTGAAGAACCATCAATGCCCATACTAATTTCGTTCTCAGAGGAGCTTTTTTTTACTTTCATATCGGAGGATTGTCTATAAGATTAAATTCCCGAGATCTATCACCCTGGTCGCTCTCAGATCGAACCCGGAACTCCAGAGGCAGCAGAAGTTTCAGCAGTCACAGCTGTCATGATTGTTTTAGGCACCATACTGTCATCACCTACGGCAGAGTATCCCTTAATATTCGCCGCACAGAAATACACTGTGGTCTTGATCTCCGATCCTGAACTCGAAAAATTCAAACTTGAGTCCTTCGCAATCGCAACCTAATATTGGGCGAAACTTTAGGTTCTTAAGCAGAAAAAGCATGTGCGACATTTTCGTCTGATTCGAAGGCTACGGAGCAATCTTTTCCTACGGCCCTTGGGACCAGAGCTTTGATTGTCCTATTGTCGATGCAAATATTGGAGCTATTGGTAAGAGAAGACTCAAAACTGGAGTTGTTGGTATATATTGTGACTTATTTCGCAAACTTCGAGAACAGATAAGCAAGCGAACACCCATTGGAAAAGCCATCTTGTTTACAGTCAGAACAGCTGCGAGAGATGGTACAAAGGGCAGTGATAGTCAGCTATAAAGGATCTTATCTCAAAGGTGATGCTTCAGTGGAACGTGAAAGACACGTGATCAATAATCTTCATGTAGTCCTCTGACTTACGAATTGAAGCTATATGTCAGAGATCACCTCGTCGTAGCAGCAGTTACCTTCTGGAATACCCTAGTCTCCCTTCTACGACCAGTATTACCTATGTTGTCAAGCACTTTCTATGTCTGTAACATTTGGCTATTTTCAAACCTCGACAAAATCCGCTTATTCGGCGATCAACATCTACTTTAGAGTAGTCTGGGGTGTCGTATTCTGTTATTCACTCGTCTAGATGAGTAAAAGCATGATAAGAGGAGGATGATAAATTTCTGTGGGTAGGGAGTGATCGTGTTGAGTCGGGCCTATCATCTCATATATTGCACTTGCTTGTTGGTCGTGGAATTTAGCTTGAACAGTTGCACACATTGTGATCACGTGTGTAAATAGAAGCAGTAGTTATTTTCGGTCTTCAAGCCTTGTGTATTCTCCATTTCATGAAATTTGATGAGATGACCGGAGCTTAGTTAGATCTGAATTTTGAAAGTCGATCGATGGTAAGAATTCTAGAGAACTATTTATCAATGTTATTCGTCATTCAACTAATTTGGTGATACATCTTTCGAAACCTTATTAAACAGATTACAAGAATCTTAATACTTTTGATCGACCTCAACACTTGTATTCTTTTTCATTCTTTTATCAAATTCGCTTACGATTTTTGTTTCATACTTTTTAATTGAAATTATCTGGTTAATTATATATACTTTTTAGAGAATACTTAATCCGATATTGCTATATAAGTTGTAAGTAGATAATCAGTTCTGTGTATCACATAGTATTTATTAGAATATCGAATATTGTTTATTATTCATTTGTTGATAAAGTTAATGTAGCCTAGTACAATATATCCTGACGGAATGATATCTAAAGTCTTGATTCTATTCAGCTAGAAGGAAACTTGAAGTATATCTAGGCCAATGATTATGATAATAGTAAGGGTTATTAGATCGTTCGAGGAATAGATTAGAGGGATTTGATTTATTTACGTCGTTGTTCATGATTAATATCACTCAGATTATATCTACAAGTATTATATCAGGCCAATGAATTTATTTTGAATATTACATTTACTTTCTCTTGTATCAAGAATTAGAATAGATATCTCTAAATCCCCAGCAAACAGTTTAATATTATATAATAATATATAGTAATTGACTAAAAAGTCCTTTTCTTTGTTAAATAAGGGGAACTCACAACTAGCATACAGACTAAAACCATCATCCAAAATAGCAAAGAGTTGACTAGATTGATAGAGGAAAACTGAGAGAACACTACTTCCAGAAGGTAGAAGCCGTATTAACGATTTCGCTGCATCAGAGATATTAAGCTTATTGCAAAACACCTCATCAAAATGATAGCCACTCTTTAAAGACCAAATCACTTTGTCCTCCAAGACTACTAACAGCCGAAGATAATGTACAATTTTGATTTCAATATAAGGGGTTCGAGTAATGTATATAGAAAGTCATTCGGTTGTTGGATAATCGTTGTTGAATATAAGCGGGATCTAATAGTGTAGATTTTCACTTGGAGGCGGTTTGTATTGCCAAGGCTGTGGAACCGGAGGAAATAAGAAAATTGGAGGTTCAGGTTCTGTTGAAATTTTGGACCAAACGGACTGATTTTTGTTGAATAAAACCAAAAACAATGAAGACATGTAGATTTGTAGTCGTTAAGAAGGAGGGGACTTCGGAAATCATTCCTGGAGCCTAGAATGGTGCTGAGTAAGCACAATGATATAATATAGTCCACCAGTGGTTATAAGTAGGTGTACGAATTGATGGGACACTGCAAAAATTGACTTGAACATGTCTCTTGAGGTTTCGATTCGAATATCTTTAGAAGATTTGTGAAGATTTATTTGATATCGAATAATATCAAAATGAATTCTGATATAAAACAATTGAAGAACGAATTTGTTACTGATTTTGAAAGTTGAGAAGTGTCCCGTCCGTCCATGTATCTGGGGTTTGATCAAACATCAGGAGTAAGACTCAGTTGGTGTGCTACACCGTATAGAAGGACCCTAAAAATCGTTTTGATGTGCTATATTTCGGCTTGGTTTGTTTTCTGCCCAGCTGAGGACTCAACGACCATAATCGTCACAGAATTGCTCGACCCCTTTTTTTGACAACTAATTTTTTTGTGAATTGACAATCAAACCCACTTGCTACGTGCAAGCGCCTTGAGCAAAGTTGAGGCTGCATACATCTGTTTTCGCGACTGGTGTCAATCAACTTAGCGTCAACCGTCGTGTGGCAAATGTCACCGATATGGTGTTTACAGGAGATGGTAAGACTACATATCTGGTCGCCACTATCTCAGAGCCCTTCATTCCCGATCTGGGCGTTGAAAGCTTACAGTTGATATAAATAATTCTGAAGTTCCTCTCACAATAACCAATACCACTGAACAACGAAAGTCATGCTAGGCACAAATTCAAGCAGACACTAGCCATGACTTATCAGCAATAATGAATGGACGTAATTATGCCGTTCAAGTTGACAAAGACAACGAAAAATCTTGCAAGACTTCCATTCAGCCAATAGAAACAGAGACATTCTTGAGTTTCAGAATTGGGATGCTAAATTCAGAATCTAAGGGCTACGAAACACCGCAGATAGTGTTACCTATAGAAAAGTGAGTAAGAACATGCTTTTGAGCAATACGGAGGTAGAACTTATATAACTGGACGAATCTCCCGGAACAGCACCTCTTTCGTGCCTATTCCCCTTGGAGAATTCTCTTGACCTCGAAAGAGTTACAGCACATCATCTCTTGATTTTAACGTGAATGTTTTCCCTTCTAGGAAGTATTCATTTCGAAATCTTTCAAAGAGTACGGACACGATACAGAGGGGTTCTTTCAGCCATGTTCGAAGTATCTCAATCTGACCTGAACCTTGAAGACAGATGAAGTTTCAGAAACGTACTCAACAATGAGATCTATCCTCGATCAGATGACATTTTTGCCTTACGAAAAGGTATGTAGGTAATCTGCATCTGTAGAGATATGATACGTTTAACTCGATCCTCTATTACATGGAAGGTTCCGATCTCCCCACGGCTTTGTGCCATCGGATCTTCGATCAGGGGATAGTTTGATCAAGTCTGGGTCTTTGACAACTTGGTAGGCCAATCAAAGAGGCGAGATGCGATCGAGATATAATTTAAGCGAGATTAACATCGAAAAAAGCGGAGATGGCCTACTATGGACAATCTCGATGGCTGTGTGGGTCTAAAGGGAGAACTAGACAACTGCCTTGAACACATTCTCATCTGCGGCCAGCATGGAAAGGAAAGCGCCTGAAACTATGTTGAAGCAATATTAAGTCGAAATGACAGTGAGAGTACCGTGGAGGTGGTGACTGTACAGGACTGTGCAGCTTAGCTCGAAGGGAAGCAAAGAGCCGTTGCAGAGAAGTATAATTACTCAGTACCACGCATCATGTCTTAACTGACACAAGTTTCTGGCTAAGATTAGGTCCGGTCAAGACATCCCCTTATTCTTAATTGTCAACGCTTTCCAAACAGCGAGATCGCATCTCTTCAGATATCATTAGACCATGGAAGAACAACTTCCCAAACAAATACCTGAGGTTGAAGACGGTATCAAATTTAAATATTCTGATTGCCAAATAAGACCAAGGACAGAAATCAGAATCCTCAACCTCTTGCAACCTATAAACTCCAACCCTGACGCATTACACTGCACGCTGAGCGTCGCAAAGCTGGAGGATAAACCTTCATACGAAGCGTTATCATATGTTTGGGGCCCGCCAGTATTTCCTGAACGGCTCTATCTTCCCTCCGGCTACCTGAGTATCACTATGAGCCTCGCCCCTGCTTTGCGCCAATTCAGATACCTCGATCATCAGCGACAATTGTGGGTCGATGCTGTATGTGTCAACCAGCAGGATGATATTGAGAAAGGATATCAAGTCCGTCTTATGCCTCAATTGTATCGGAATACCCAGTGCGCATTGGCTTGGCTAGGAGAAACTCTCAGAAATACCCGAGCTACTTTCGGTATTCTCGAAGGGTTAGCCTACGGTCATCAGTTCTTTGGAATCAATCGAAATGATAGTTTTTTCGAAGTATTTCGGAAGATTAAGGTTCCAGACCCTGATAATGAGACTAAATCTTGACTCCGAAATTTCGCAAATTTGATCATCCCTCCAATAAATACTCTATTTCAACTACCGTGGTTTGAACGCCTTTGGATTATCCAGGAAGCTGTGCTCCCGGGCAAAGTTCAAGTATGCTGGGGATGTGAAACTCTGGATCTGAATACTTTTATACTATCTATGAAGGTCGTAGTAGCTATGCAGAGCTCTTCTTCTCGGCTCTGTAAGGATTGGACACCTCTGATTTTTCTCTGTGATCTACGAGAGAATTTTCACGAAATTTTGACTGGCCATGGAAGAAACAAGACTCGTCTAATCGAATGCAATCTATTCGACCTCGTGGCCAACTTTTCGTCTTCGAAAGCTTGTTATAATGATATGGATAGAATATTTGGTTTACTAGGATTGCGATCCAATGAAGATATTGGGTTCGAGGTAAACTATGAAGGGAGTGTGGAAAGCGTTTACTTCGACTTTGCACTCACAGCCTTAGAATCAGACCGCCCTGACATTTTTCTCCAAGAGGCTTCTCGGATATATGATAAGACAGGACATATCTGTCAGAGTATGTCTACCAGACTACCTAGTTGGGTTCCTGACTAGAGGTGCACTAGAACGACAGATAGTTTTTCAATCGAACCTTTCTATTCAGCCGCAAGTCTTCCAAAGAGTCTCTCCTACGATAAAAGAAACATTCCCTTTATTGGTCTTACAGGTGTAAGGGTTGATATTGTCGCCGAAGATTTAGCAACAATTTTTCCTAATAGAGATGATTTGCACTCGTTGAAGGATATTTGGAAGTCTCACCCCGCAGAGCTCAGAAACCTGAAACATTTTCTGTTGAAAAATTTGTCGACGGACACATCCCTTGTTCCTGAGGACGTGACGAAGAATTTCGTACGAACAATACTTTCGGAAATGTCGTATGTGAGGTCATTACAAGGGTATGAGGAGATTGATTTGGGAGATCTCTACACTTGGTGGTTGTCTTTTGAAAACGCTCACGCAGACATGACTAATGGTCCGGACCTTCTGGACAAATCGGAAACCTTCAAAGAACCAAGAGAGATTGCTCAGAGAGGCGGAAATTTTATCATAACTAAGACAGTACATATAGGTATCGGTACATTACTTGTGAGGACAGGAGATATTGTGGCTATATTCGATGGGTTCAGGACGCCATTCGTACTCCGACCAGTTCTACCAGATCAGCCTTCGAGGCCACCCGTGTACTCACCTAATAAAGAGCAATTATTTGTACCAGACGAGCAGTGGGAGCTCGTAGGAGAATGTTACCTCCATAGATTTATGAATAATGAGGTCGCTGAACAAAAATGGAGAGAAAAGAGCGAAATGTTCTGGATTACTTGATGCCAGAAGTCTTCTCAAGCATCTAGAGCAAGCGTGCAATATTGACTCCGCGCTTAAGATCTTACAACGAGCGGCTTTAAGAAAACAACCAGTATAAACTGGGCTGATAGTTTCCAGTAAGCTTGGGAAATTAGGATACGAAAGCTTCTCAAATTTACAACCGATAGCAACTACAGATCCCAACAGCAAGAATGCTATAATCCTCAAGCCAGTATAGAGACTATGCGCGCGACGATCTTGCAAAAATTCCGTGCCGTAGCAGCAATAATGTTGCCAAGGGGGGTTAGTAACCTAGTAAAGCCTTAGAACTTAGATGAGACGGCTTGAAATGCACTGGAACTAGTAGGTTCAAGCTGTGTTCCAGTAACTCTGCTATACCATCCCAAAGTAAACACTATTTTTGAGCTAAGCGCGAGGGCAGTATTTTGGAATCTGAGCGTGATTTTCTTAGAAAAGGGATTTGGAGTATTGAGGACCTATACAAAAACACATAGACATTCAACATTGAATTACCTCTGATATTTCTTGGCACACAGGGCTTTTGAACTTCACTATACAGGAATGGATAATAGATATCGCTGTCATACATCTATTTAGATCGCAGTTTGAAATTTGACGAGGTTGCTGTAATATAGCTATACTATGTGGTAGAAATACATCAATAATACTGATAACAATTCTCAGAGCCATTGAAATGGAGATTTATATTGCACATAGCAATCCAATACATACAAAAACTTTCTCTGAACTTAGATGGTATATTTCGAATGCTAATCTGATAACGAATCCTCCACTCCCAAACATCCTACAAATAACTTAAAAACGTCGTCAAGGAATTGAACTGCTATCATTGCTTTATTACATCCCTCATCTCATTACAAATGCACAGTCTCCATCTATGTTATATGTATATCTAAGTAGATACTAGCACTTGATTAGACAATTGTATCTCTTGAGATAAATTTAGGAAGTGTATATGTACCAAGTATCTAGCATTCGTGAGAACCCGCAAGTTGTGAACTCGAATGTTATTTCAAAGGTATGATGAAATCATTGATCGACGGAGTTGTGGAAGATGAAGAATTTGTAGACACGATTTGTATTAGGATCTCGGAAAATATCAGTGTGGACTATATGGATCGCATTTTGGATGATGGATGTATGAGAGGAGACTGGCATTAAGTTTGGAGAATCGTATAGTAATATCTCTGTATTTCGATTTTTTGGTTTTATGGCGATGAATAACAGAGTGATAACGGATAAGCCTTCACTTGGGGCCAAATCATAGTGACAACTCGAAACCGATAAATGAGGAAATTACAACCTAAACATAACGCATGACTTTAGGTGCTACACCCGAAAGTTCTCTCCAATTACACTCCTCCAGGACCACAACTCACGGATTCCCCGGCCTCCTAATCTTCTCCCTCCTCCACAACCAATTCTCCCACTCCTCCTCCCCAAGCCCCCTCGGAACCTCATCTACAGCCACCTTCCACTTCTTCGACATCCCATACAGCTCATGCTTTTCCAGATTTTGCAGCAGCGCTTTATACTGCAACACACTAGGACTATCCTCACCCTGCAGAACCGTCCATCCCCTCACCGCTTTCTCGATAAAAATACTCGCTCGGGCTAAATCGCCATTCGCGATGCAGATTTGTGCCGCGTCGTAGAAGGCTCTTGGGAGGCCGGTATCGTTGGGTCCTATTTCGTTGTATCTTCGAATTTGTTGATCCACGTAGCGGAGTTTGAGTAAAGGGACTGATAGGATCCCCATGATGCCATCTCGACTGATGAGTTCGTCGAGTTTGAGAATTTCCTCGAGCTTTTTATCGATCGCTTGGCTTTGATCGAGAGGCAAGGAGCAAAGATGACATGAACATGTGAATGCGAATTTACTGCGCAGTCTCTGTTGTCGAGTTTCGCGCTTGTTGAGGATCCCGAGGTAGAAAATTGTGATTTCTTCACCCGATTCAATGTCTCGTTTCACATAGATGGTGTGGCGTTTGGTATTCTCGTTCCAGCCTTTTTGGGCGTTGTTATCGCAGGCATGATTGATGCGACATGCATTGACGAATATTCCACATTCTCTTACAGAATCTCCGAAGGGTAGAGCGTTTGTTCGGATTATTCCTAGGTGCGGCGGGGTACCGTCGTTGGCATAGATATTGTGCATGGAGAGGAAGGCTTGCCGTTTGTTTTCAGTGAGCGCTTCAACTTGTTTGCGTATAGATGCCTGCAGGACTTTTGTGGCTGAAGCATCCTCGGGGAATCTGATGATGGGCTCCTCGGAAAGGATGCATGTGCCCATAGGGATTGTTCGTGTGGCGACGAGTCCTTTTCCCTTACCTGGGACCTCTTGAATAGCGTACATCGGTTCAAGCACAGAGCTCGACATATTTGTGCACTTGCAATTCGATCCTTTACTCAAGAAATATATGTGCTGCTGAAGATGAAATCGATGAAGAATCATACATAAACTCGAAGATATATGGTGCAGCTCCGTGAAGGCAACCGTCTACACATATGAAAATTCGTGTAACATACTCATCGAAGTGGATTGGCTGAGCACAAATGCGTTGATACCTAACAAGACAGCAATATGCCAACATCCGAGGGCAACTCGCATAAAAAGGGCAACGACAGTCATACTTGTGAGCAAAAGATATTGTCTATACTCAAAATCGTCGAATTTCATTCCTTTCTAATTATCGACTCTTATCCTGTGTATTCGAGATATCTTTCTTATTATCAGACACTCCTCGAGCTTCTTCATCCCGAAGACATAATTAGAAATGAAATATACATCCCAACCAAACATTCATTGCAATCATTAAAAACTTCCTAGCACTACTCAGTACATACAACGATGGGAAAACATTAATCCGACGATTCAAAAATTTAGTTACCTTGTACCACATCAATCAAAAGCGACAGCTACCTACCTAGGTATACAAAAGATAATTTCCCCACGAACAATCCCCTCAGATATTAATCAATTTCCAAAATAAGCGCCGTCCACTTTTCGGGAAATCCGGATACGATACACAATACAGTACCAGAATAATTCAATCATGCATTTCAAGATATCAAAACTTTCTCTATACCATAATCAATACAAATACAAATACTCAGAGAGAGAAGCCCAGATGTGATCCGCAGAACCGAACCGGCCTATTCTCGATCAATGCAAGACCGACCCAATGAATCGAACTACACCGTAAATAACGAATCCGTCCACTCGGACCAAAGCTTCTTTTCTGAACTGTGGATCGGGATATTCTCGTTTCTGTGCCTAGTATCAAATTTCAAATTTCAATAGCATGCACTCCTATCTAAGTATGGGGACCAGATACTCTAAAATACTATAAATGATATTAATTCCGATCTCCAGAAGCATAATACGTGTAACAACCACGAAATCAATAAGATTGAATAATTTGCAATTCCTCAAATCAGAGAGAGGGAGGGGTGAAGATGCTAGTTCGGGTATCGGGGGGGCAGCCGGGGGGTGAAGCCTTTGTAGAAATAGGTGCGGAAATGGCGGTGCAAAGTATGCATATGGGGAAATGCGGGGCGTGGTGGGAGTAAGGATGCGGGTGGACGCGTCCGGATGGAGTAATGCGGCTCCGGGTTGTAATTTTAGTGTTTGGGAGGCGAGAAGAAGAGAGGGAGAGAGATAAATAGATGAGGATTTTCTAGAGGTCTTGGGTTTAAGTTTAAGTGTGTCTGAGTTTGAGTTTGAGTTTGAGTTTGAGTTTGAGTTTGAGTTTGAGTTTAAGTGTGTTTTTTTTTGAATACTTTGCAATCATGTCGTTCGTTCGTACCTTTGGAAAAGCTGCTTTGGCAACCCTTCTTCTCACGCCTACTTCCATATCAGCTACAGACTATACACCTCAAGAAACCGTGTTGAACTCTGGTCGTCCAACTTTCTACGATGCTTCAACATCCATTCCTGGTAAAATTGCCCTCGAAGAACATGTTGGCAATGATCTCCTGAACGGTCTCTATACTGTCCCTTACTATCCCAACACCAACGAACCTCAATACTCTGATTCCGTCTACATCGCCGATGTAGGCGAGAAAATGCTCGATATCCCTTCGCGCATTGCGAATATGGATGCTGCGAATATTAGCATTTCCGTTTTAACATTTGGAGGCCCGGGAATCCAGGGAGTTTTCAATGCTACCTACGCGACTTATGCCGCTGGATATGTGAATGATTATTTATATAAAAATTATAAGAATAATGCGAATTACACTGGGAGATTTGAGTTTTGGTGTAAGTCACATACATCTACCTTGTACTTGCAACGAGACTAACAAAATCAATAGGTAGCAACGCACTTCAAGAACCCTCTAACGCCGCCACCGAACTCGAACGCTGTGTCAAAGAACTCGGAGGTGTTGGATCCTTCATTGGAGGCTACACCAACAATGGAGGTATCAACGGTACCGCAAACGATATCGTCTATCTCGACGACCCAAGCATGGAGCCTTTCCTCGAAAAAGTAGTCGAGCTAGATGTCCCCATCTACTTGCATCCACGTATGCCAGCCCCAAGTCAGCTTCTCAGCGTCAAAGGCTATGAATTCTTAGGTTCATCTCCCTGGGGATTCTCCTCCGAGACAGGTGCTCATGCTCTCCGTCTTATGGTTTCCGGAACTCTGGATAAATACCCTACTCTTAAAATCGTGCTCGGACATTGTGGAGAGGGACTTCCATTTTTCCTTCCACGTATTGATCAGCGATTGAGACATTTCAATAAAGATTTGTTCAACAGCACGCTTACGATGGAAGAGTACTGGCTCCGCAATTTCTGGGTTACAACTGCGGGTGTACAAGATGCAGGAACAGTAGTGGATACGATTAAGAGAACAGGAGAGGATAGAGTAATGTTTAGTGTTGATTATCCATTTGAGGATACCGTGGAGATTGCGGGATGGTTTGACCGTTTGGAGATGAACACACTTACCAAGACGAAGTTGGCATACGAGAATGCGAAAGCTCTACTTAAGTTGACTTAGGGGAATGAAACTCGGGGGTATTGTTGTACATGAATTGACATTCATGTTGTATATTTTGAGTTGAGCAAGGTTGGTGAAGGTTAGCGTGTAGTTGAATAGTTGGTGGGCGAGATACTGTGAGGTGGTTCGACTGATTCCAATGAGGAGTTTTCGTTCTGTACATAAAACTTTGAAGCGATACTTGACCATACTCGACACTGTCAATAGTATTTGAGCCATGATAAGATAGAAGAATTTATAATTGCCCCAAATTTTTTTGTCGTTGAATGGGTGGGTGTCATGTTCATACAGAAAAACGACAGCGACATTTTCAACAAGCAGCATATAGAAGTAATCGATATCCTCACCCGCCTTGCGTATGAATTCTTATCCACCGGTTTCCCACAAACAACACGAAGACTCCCATTGAGGTTGATACTATCAAACTTCTCATTTTGATGGGTCCTCAGTCTTGGCTTTGGATTTAAGCTTTAATTCATAGATTGATCTAAGCCTTGCGGGTCATGATGATTTATTATGGGGTTTGATGGGGATTTGGTGATGGGTTTGAGGGTCCGGCCATATGGGGATGGTATTTTTTGAAAGCATGCGGAGTGAGTGAACAACTGCTTGTTAGTACTGTCCCACTCGTTCGAAATGTCTTCATTGCTGCCCGCTGGTACTCAAAGTAGGCAATACTTAACAGTAGAAATGGTACCGTCTTTCTTTCGGACCAAAAAACAAAAGCTCTACCAACTCCCCTTGCTTCGGATTTGAGTCGCAGTATTATGAATGAGATTCGAGTACGATAGCGGACTGATATAATTCCACACCATTCATAGAATCCATGATGACAGTGTTGTTTGGCGATCGAGAGAATGTGACAATATCTTCCTTGATCCCTTTTTCATGATGTATTTGATTGAGCACGAAACTTAATTGCAGATTGATCTTATCGATTGCTGAGGTGCGGCTTTAGACACTATAATCTCCATCGCATGACTAAGCTAACCCGTTTGGCGCAATTATTACTAGACACGCGCCAAGCGGAATTTAATACGACACCTGACTGACGAATAGCTTGTGGGTAAAGAATCAAACGATTTTGGCCATAGCATGCATGCATGGACTTTTCATATTCAATATTGAAGACGGAGAATTCACCAATTCCTGCAAAGAACAGTCTGGTGATTTCCCTGAGTTATCTCAAGCCCATGATAATTTCAAGTAACCATCATCAGTATTGAGAAATAGTTTAATCTGTTCTACATCCTTCTTTTCTGAACTCATAACCCCCTAAACACATAGACTTCCCCGAATAATGAATAAACGAGAGTGACTACTAGGTACTAGCCTACCAGGTATTCTGTAGGGACCACGCCACTAGATGAACCCCTGAATTTTTACGTCATTTATCATTTTATACTTTATTGCTAAAGGGTCGCACAGCCTTACAGGGGGACCGGCAAGTTTTTTTCTTTTCTTTTCTATTAATTACCTAGTAGGTGACACTTGGTAGGACGGACGGGCAAATACCTAGTAACAAATGGATGAATGATGAAATCAAAGAATTGAATATTGGTGTGAACACAGGTGAAGATATACTTTTGTTTCATAGAATAGAAATAAATGAAGTCAGCAGAAAATTGATGTTAATGATATACTACTCGTACTAGCTAGATAAATGTAAAGTTAAAAATTATCCGCTCACGCTACTACTACCAAGTCCTTACCTAGTGTGCCGTTGTTTATTAGTTTTCCCCAATATCGGCTAAAATAGTTAACGTTGATGTTTTGACATTTTAAAGGCCTTAGTAGGTATGACAATGACATGATGACATAAACTGGTGTCTTGTCAAAAAAAGGTTCGGATGATATGAAACTTCACTTGACTTCACTTGACTTCACTTGACTTCACTTGACTTCACTTGACTTCACTTGACTTCACTTGACTTCACTTGACTTCACTCAAAACAAGCCACCTAGGCAATTCAAGAATAATAAATTGATATCAGACTTCACTCTCTTTTTGAATACCAACATCAGTCTTCACTCCCATAATTCACAACCTCGGTACCCACGTAGTATTTTCCCAACATGGATACCGTTACATGCAATCCAACCCCATCACCAAGGCCAAAAGCTATGACGATGGACCACCCAAGAAAAAGACCCCCAATCAATCAATATCCAATATCACCACCCTGTTGACCGACCCATGTAAATATATCATTTCCTTGTTTGCGAACTTTTTTTCTTTCTTTCCAATACCATAGGTCTCAAATCAAGAATCAAGATATGCGACCAACGCACCACTTTCATATGTCACTTTCTCTTGAGTAGGTTGGGTTGGTTACAAGAATAAAATAGGTACCGTATATTAAAAGCTCAAGAGACCCTTTCTTTTTCTGATTTTGGAGATAGAGTATCTACAGACAAAGTAATTTTCCGTCTATTCATCTATCTATCAAGACTTGAATAAAGTCAAAGTTAGTTGACTTTGGACTTTGTTTTACTTTCTTTCTCATTCTCATACTCTCTACATCTTCCAATAAACACTCAAACATCAACCCAATACCCAACCTTCAAAATGGCGACCGGTTTCCTCCACCACATCGGTACATTTCTGCTCTTCGCATCTTCCATCCTCCTCCTCATAACTACCATTTCCGCTCCCGTCATCAATGATATCGGAATCATGAAGGTCAAATTGACAAACGGAACCGATTCCCACAATTCTGTGGTTTCATTTGGTACTTTTGGATATTGTGTTTTGGATGTTGATTCGTGAGTTTTCCTTTCCTTCCCTTCTATCCCATCTCATCTCATTGAGAACACCAGAAAATCTCAACCCAAGAAAAAAACACCATACTAACAACTCCCCCCCAAAATAGAAATGGAAACGACTACTGCACCAAAAAACACATCGGCTACAACCCCGCCTCCATCATGTCCCAAATCGAATCCACCGATTTCAGCTCCGCCAGCGAAGACACCACCAAAGCCCTCACCCGCGTGATGATTCTCCACCCCGTCGCATGCGGAGTCATGTTTATCGCATTTCTACTCGCACTCGGCGCCGGTCTCATTGGTTCATTCCTCGCGGCTCTCGTCTCCGCTATCGCATTCATCATTGCACTGGTAGCCATGGCGTGCGATTTTGCGCTCTTTGGAATCATCAAAAACCATGTCAATGGAGATGGAAGTGGAAGCCATGCGTATTTCAGCGTGGGTATCTGGTGTATATTGGCGGCTATGATTGCGGGATTTTTGGGCGCGGTCGTCGTGTTTGTTACGTGTTTGAGTAAGAGGATGCATAAGAAGAAGACGAGGAGTGCGATTGGAGAGAAGGGATATGTCGGGGGTGTAAGACCTGCTAAGAGACATTTTTGGCAGAGACGTAGCAGATACTAGATGGATATCCTGGTTCTGCTATTGATGGAAGTGTCCAGGGTTTCGATGAAACGGAAGGAGGATGGAGAAGTGGACAGTTTGGGAAGCGAATCGATGGACTAGATGAAACTGAATCTAGTAATGGAAGGAGAGGAGAGGAAAACTTACATAATGATACGACCGCGACGACATTTCTTTTTCTTTATACCATCTGTACTTTTCAAGCGAGAGATACCATACTACATATTGGCGCTTTGGTGTAGTCTAGTTTACTTGCGCACTTTTCATAGCAGCGATATAGATCGCAGTAATGATAAATATTTTCTATGAATTTACATTGTGATTTGGCTTTTCTCTTCAGCAAATCATTGATACTCACAAATATACTCTCCAGTCTCCAACATTCAAACAAATAAGAACCCCCATCTAAACACTAGTTATTCAATACCAAAATCAAACCCAAACCCAATAAATACAAAAGACGGAGCTTTCTCGTTGAATCACACTATTTGCATCTCCCTCGCCATCTCCATCTCAAAGCTACATCATACTTTGATATTCTTATATTCTATTCCTCATTTCCTCATGTCCCGTACCTAATTCAAACACCTACAAAATACAAATACAAAGTCCCTACCTAGGTGAACATCTCATCTCATCTCATTCAAGTCATCTCATTTCATCCCATTTCATCTCAATCCACAAATCAACAAATTACCACCCAAACAAAAACAAAACAAACGCCTATCTATTATTTAAAAATGTTAATTCGTATCGTAGATTAAACCTGTGGGTTTGTTTATATCTAGATTTATATTTGTACATGGGGAATGGGGGATGTGAAACAATTGGGCAATGGGAATTGGTTGTTAACCACGACCGCAGTAGAGTTCTGCGGGGATGATTTTACCCGGTTCTGGAGGGGGGGGGGAGTTAGTATGTATGTATAGGTAGGTAGATGGATCTAAGGGGGGATAGGGATAGAAATATCGGAGATAGGAAAAAGGAGAAAGGGACTAACCATCAGCCGAGAAACCAGCATGTCTAAATCTTTCACCCATTCCCACTATCACACGCAAACGAATTAGTCAAAAATCCAGCACAATCGCCAAACTACGAGAAATCAAAAGCAGGAAAAAAACTCACAATCCCCCCACTGAATTCCACCCCTCCCAAAATCTTCAAGTTCACTCGTACTAGCACAACAAGCCCTAATACTCCCATACATTTGCGGAATAAATCCCTCTCTTCTATACGTAAAAGCCCACCAACAAATCACCGTCTGGCCAATCATCAACACCGTACTCAGGAAGATCGGATACGCGGCATACGTGACATAGTAGACCGAGTGTTCAATCCCATATGCTGGATCCGTGTAGATGGATTCGAAGGTTGCTATTGATTCGCCGAGGAGCCAGTGCATTGCTGCTGCAAAGGTCATGAGAGGTAGGAGAATTTTGGAGGGCAGTTGCAGAAAATATGATTGCTCAAACGGGGTCCCCGATACGATTGTCGCCCTGGGCTTTTTGCGTTCGGTCTCGAAGGTGCCCCATTCGTATTCCATGGAGATGAGAGTGATGTTATAAATAAGCAATAAGTAAAGCAAACTGAAAAGAAACTGTGCGCCGTTGGAAATAGCAAAGGCAATCAATTCACTACTGATTTTGTCAGAAGGAAGTGATGCTAAAGTGACGCTAGAAGAGAAGCCCCCCCAGGTACCAAAACTTTCCTTGAGAGTTTGTGAGAGTGGAATATCGCACTCGCTGTAGTACTCGCGATTATAGTCTGGATTGCGACAGTAGTGGTTGTAATCTGTTGTTTTGCTGACCATGAGAGTAATGAGCATGATAGAGACGCCAGCCATCGCAAAGGAGCAAAACATTAGGATGATCATCTGAGTTATGGCGGTGGAACCAAGATTGGAGAGGAGTGAGCGTTTGTATTTTATTGCTATGCTTGGATGCGGTAAATCTAGATGTGTCAGATACAGATTTGTACAGACTAAGTTGTGAGAACTCACCAGCAGCTTTATCAGTCTCATTGAACTTCTTGCAATTCTATAGGAAGATGAGAGATTAGTAGAATTCAGAAGGCAATGGCAAGATCATATTACCTGACAGTGACCTATATCATCACCCGTTGTCGAAGGAATTGGATCTTTACAATGCTTATGGCATTGGTGTGACACCTTATGTCGATAACCATCTCCAGAGTTGAGTAAGCATTCATTATGTATTTTCAAATCCGGATTGATAACAGATGCAACTATCACATCTCCATATGTCAAGCAATGATTCTTAACCCTGTGTCTCGCTCGATAATTCAGTCCGATCATGTACATGGCTTTAATTAGGAGACATCCGAAAAGTGCTAACAATCGTCAGAATAATGATTCCATAAATTTACGACAGAAGGGCGTACGTACTGAAACAAGCTTGCATCCGAATATTCAATCGACATTTCTTGGGTAGCTGGTCTTGGAGTTCACAATAAACACCTTGTCGCAAGGCACAGTTCCCTTTGGAATACTGGCCCGACCAAGCATACGAGTCGGTGTAAGTGATCTCTGCTAGGGCTTCATCGACAGTCCCTGTTCCTTTATATTCTGTACAATTTTGACTGTAGGTGACCAAAACGGTCTCAAAAGATGCTACAAGCCATTTGTCAGTGTCGTGCATGAGTCTAAGAACAGAATTGAGAGTACTCACTCGAGTTTCCAAGGGTATTAGTATTGTATTGGTCACTCAATTGAGACATGTTGTTAGGCAAAACATATAGCCCGGCTCTAAATGCAGTCCACTATATGTGATTTTCGTTAGTTTTGCAACCGAGAATCCAGGAAAGCTTAGCTGTAGATTTAGTTCCGGATGTTCAACGGCTAGAATCAACAGACTGGATGTCAAATTATAATTTTCGAAGAAAAGGGGGGGGGGAAAGCTAGGTCACGTATCACTGATGCGAACATTCTGATTAGCTCCTCGGATGAGAGACTTCCCTTTGTAGGGTCGCAATCCAGACTGTCAGAATCCCCAGGTTCCAAAAGCCTAATACTCCCCAATAAGCTCCAAAAAAGAAGTTCGACTTACGCATGCAGAATCATACGATGCCAAATGGTGAGACGCCTCGTAGTAGTACGCTTGATAAGAATTCAAAGAGAAAGTTTGATTGTACAAATACGTAACATTCGTTGGCATCTCAACATAAAACGAAGGTCCAATGACCGAATTTGCGAGGAAATGAATTGGCTGTAAAACAATCAATAAAAGTACCCCTTCATCAAGAGCTCGCTTGAAACATACAATGGAAGTGCAAATAAGTAATAACCATGATCCCCAAGCCTTTAATTTTCCTGATTTCTTAACGTTGATATTCCAGGGTGAGTTTGTACCGCATTTTGCATCACCATTTTTCGAGAGAATGAATGGAATCTCCTCAACTAGTGGGGCAGTTACTAACTGCTGATAGGTATTCGAACAACCCAGAATCATCGTCGCTGCAATGTTGATGAAAAGATGAACAGCCTATACAAATGGCCCATTAGCAAGCTTTTCAAGCCCTTCTACGTAACAATCCTACTCACAATATTCCTACTCTCCATACTCTTACAGCTTTCCCCTTCCTTTCCACCCACACTCGTACTCTGTTTGTTCAGCCGAGAATTAAAAGCAGGTAAGTACGCAACCATTATGATGAACATGATAATAGCACAAAGAAGCGTAAACCCCGCCATTGATCTTAAACTTCGATCCACCAACATTTGTTTTTTCCACCACCCATCTTTTCCCTGCGCAAAATGTCCATCAAATGAAGATTGAAGACGTGGTTTTGTAAAAGCTGTCGATTTGCTCCATATTTTCTTCATATTTGAAGTCGCGCCAGGACCATTTCGCAGACGTGCTTCACTCGGAGAGGGATCATCTGTAAGACCATCTCGACCTACATCTTTCAAAGCTTGGTAGTCGTGTGCGGAGGGAAAAGATGGGCTGTAACTAGAGGCATAACTTCCTCTACCATCAAGTAAACGTCGAGTTGAGATTCCATCGTCCAATGGTGAAAAAGGATTTGTAGGCTCGAGGACTGGTTCTGGTGGGTCTGGCCTTTCGGATAGATCTGCTGATGGAGATATATATTCTGTACTGTTTTGCGGAGAATGATATCTGGGTGGTGAGTCGTTAACATTAGAGCTGTCAAAACACCAATTGAAGTGTTAGCAAACAAATATTCAATCTAATGTTCATCCGATGACAGTTTGTTCCCCTCAGTCAATGCGCCAAAAGCTAAAACTAAGAAGAAATTTAAGCTTCTCTTACCCATACTCTAGCATAGTTATATCCCTATGATCCCGATCCCAATCATCAAACAATCTCGAAAACCTCGCCGCCATTTCGAGAGATGCGTAGTTCTAGAGCTGCCAATTCGCGTCCAAATTTCTATCACACTTCTAGATCTTTATCAGCAATATCGAAATCGCAATGTAACTCTACGAGTGCGATAAGGCTGAGGGCAGTATACACCATGATGAAACAGACTTCTTAATTTCGCAGACTCAAAAAAGCTTCCTGGTCAAAAACAAGTACATGGTAGCTGAACGTGTGAAAAATGGTCGAATCCTTCCATCTCTCTTCCTCTCTCTATCGATTTTTTTCCGTACAAAATTCCACTCTTGCTAGCAACAAATGGAGGGCCAGCGACCTAGAAACCCATTTCTGTGCTATTGTTGGAAATTTGCATCTGCAGATACCATGCCAAGGGCCCAAAACACGTTATAGCGAGGGTGCTGTGCGACGTAACTCCACACTGAAACTAGGACCCCCGCCAGGTTTTCCCGATGATTGGATCGTCATTTCTTTCGATTGGTTCAATTGGGAAATTAATTGACGGTGCATATCGCAGCTGTAGGTTGTGTATCTAAAAGAAAACAATGATAGCTCTCAAAGTACAGTATTTCTGCTGTCAATAACTATTTATTGGTACAGCATTATCGTTCTTCATTTTCTCTTTAGCTATAGCTACGTTCGAGATACTATCCTCTAAACGACTTCAAGAAGGTCGCATATGAACCATCTACTGTGCAGTGTGCAGTTTTCAATTAGTGATTAAGCTGGAGATTCGAAAGCTCAAGCGTGCTGCCCTGCTTGTCATCTACATAACGGTAGCTTGTAGTTACGGGCTATATCAAGGAACACCCCCTACGGAGTATATATTACCTTGCAGATTCTTTAAGCTTATCTACCAATCCCACCCCTCTGTCATCAATTCCCCTGTTGGAAACCCAGCAACCCTACGTAAAATCATAATGAGTTACGGTTTGGATGGAGATCGTTGTAGGCAGACGAGCACACAGATCCAAGGGTCCTTCCGGTAGTCTACAGGGTTAATGTACCGTTGTCGTCATGGAGTTTCGAGTTTAAGAGGATTCGAAAATAGGAACTTGTGTTGTGTTTATTTTGATTCGCTTGATTGTCAAGATTTTGAGTCTGTATCGCTGCCAAGAAGTGGTGGAAATCTTGGTGGTTGGGATGGCTTAGGGGCTTTATCGCTTGGCTTCAGTTTGGGGTTATACTTCGTAAGGGCCCAGTATGCCACTCATACACCCTCAGAAACCCTACCGCGAGTATATACTTCAAAAAGAGATTTATCTCACATTGTAAATTTTCCTTGATAGATGACGAAGAGAAGATTGTTGAAATCTACATTTCAAGTGAAATCTATAATATAACACCGGTATTTTACAAACACAAAGAAAAATACATAGGGCTACGGAAATGCACCCTGGAATCCTTCCACCCATATTCAGATCAATACATGTATATCAATTGAGACGAACATGTTCAGTGACAGGTATCACGCACCTGAAAATCAGCACCTATGGCCTATTGGTCGATCGACCAATTATCCATATGATAGAAACATTGACCTACTCTGTAACCCACACAGAAAACATGCCCTATTACTATTTCAATTCTTCCCTTCTTAATCATGAAAATACGGAATCTGCAGTCTCGGACTCTGACCTCTTGCAGCGGCCAGCTCTCCCTCTACAATATCAATCGCACACTGCGTATCCCATAACCCCTCTCTTCCAGGCGCCTGTGCCAAGATCTCGATTGCTCTTCTTTTATGTTGAATATCAGCACTGCGAACTGCTGTATACACCAATGGAACAATGAATCCAGTATCAACCATGAACCTTGGCATGGATTGCGATCTCCAATAAGCTTTATCTTCTAGAACCAGCGCCTCGGATAAATCGAGCATTTCTTCGAACTTGGATCCGGGCGTATGCGATTCTGCGGCGTTCATGGAGAAAAGAAGATGGTGGACTCTGAGTAATGATACACCGCGAATGCGGATTGGTCTTGTGGGGGCAACGGCTATTGTGTCTTGATTGCTTGAAGTTCTTTCGACGAATGCGTTCAAACGTTTTGACCAATTCTCTAACGCCATGTAGTGGCTTCGTACCATGGGGCCAAATTCACTCGTGACTATTTCTTCGGTAACGTAGTTCCAATTTGTGTGACGTGCATGCAGTATATCTGCACCAAGCGTTCGCAATGAATATCGAGCCTCTTCCAATGACTGGAAAGGGGTAAACTGGGAAGTTGAGCAACCGGCTCGTTTCATTGCTGCCCAGAATGCTCCTCTGTCTACTCCAGCTTTGGGATTGATGAATGCGGCAATTTGTCCTCCTAGTACTAACAATAGTGGGGAATAGTCCCGTGCGCATTGTGCTGCAGTTGAGGAGGGGGAATTCGTGGCATGTATATCGTCGAGGATCTTAAGTCCTGATTTGAGATGAACCAGTGCTGCGGCTTGATCACCTACGAGACAATCGAAACAGATGAACAAAATGCATGAAATCAATGTCATGTCTAGTGAGTGAGGCTCACGGACTATTGATTGACGCAAAACTTGAATGGCTTTTGTGTACTGACGGAAAGCAAAAGCCTGTGCCGGTGTTGGCTTTTCTGCTATGGTCTGAGATTCCTGGTAGGTTTCGGTATAATTTTTGTGGATGGCACCCAGTGCCAGAATACCGTGTCGAATTGACGGCTCGATGGTAGCAGCTTGAAAAATCCTCCTTTCCCAGAACTCAGTAGAGAAGTCTCCGGCAAACTCGGCTACTGTATACGTACGAAAGAAATCCAATACATTCGATTCTAAAGGATCTTCGAGCGTATTAGACTGCACACCTGACGGTATGGAAGGTTTCCTCTTTGTGGCGCTTCTTTTTTTCAAGTCTGTAATAATCTCATATCCATCACAATGCCGTCCAGTGGAAGTACACCTCTTACAAAATGGCTTTTCCTCTCCACATTTGATTCGACGAATTCTGTTATGCATGTGAGTGTAATTCTTAAAGAAGCTCCATAATGAGTTCACTTACTTGCAAGTCCTACAACCCGTTCGAACAGGTGTTCCGCATATTCTATATCGATGTGGTGATTTTGCTTTAGCCTCCTTCGACGACTTTGCCGTTCCAGGCCCTGATGATGAGGAGTAATCGGACATAGATGTTTGATTGGGGTGACTTGTTATAGACTATGAGCCTATCTGTGCTTGGCAAAAAGAGAGAATCTATGAATGAAGGTCTAATGTTTGCAGTATAAAACCTTATGTTTCCCAAGAATATAGAGCGAGTATAACCTGTGATAGGTATGAACAATTGTGCAGCAACCGGATTTCTGAGGTTATTGTATAACTATTGCCATTCGTGTTAATTCGTCACTTTGAATACCTAGATAGGCTTCCAAGGTTGTGCAGGTAATGCTGACCACCATATAATACTAGGGCTTCTTCGCCCCCCATGCTATGTGTAGTCAAAGAAAACCGTCAATCTTGCCATCAGGTTGTCAGAATAAAGCTACACAGGCGCAATTAAGCATATATAATGCTACTTTGATCAACATACCTGGTACCCACGCTTCGAATCCACTCACCTGATGGAAAGCTTGATTGCGGCCATGGCTTACCGTTTTTACTAATGTAAGACGGCTCAATTATTCATTCTTCAACGTGATCCGATATCTTGGTAACCTATTGTCAAACATCACCCGTTTTTGAAGACTCGTGAGTGGTGGATCTGATATAGCGCATGCATACCGTAATAATGCCAATTCTTCTTTTGCCCTCGTACACCGAACAGCCCAATCATAGAAGAGAAATTGATTTTAGTAGCCACCGAGAACAATCCTGTTCTGTCGCTACGTCGCAGCCCTATAGGAAATGTAGAAGCTCTCCGCCGGCAGTCTCATCCTTCTCCGTGAGATTTCCACCAGCGAATCATGTGAATTTTCGCTTTCAATGTGATCTGTCTTGTGTTTTAGAGCCTCCCTTTGGCCGTTAACATGGTACATTCAATGGATGCCTTCATAATAATACGACGTGAACCGGGTGCCTATCTCACTATTCTATCTTCCCAATATATCAATCTCATCTGCATATTTCCAAATTCCAATCAAGTGCCGACACTTGTTAGTCTCATACTAATAATTGCAGGCCTAGAACAGCAAAATGGAGCGATCTCGGCACGCCTCCCGCTCTTGCCCGTGACATCAATCAAAGATCCCAACTGCTCATTGCAAGGTAGATCTTAATCGATGAAGCTTGCTATTGATGCTTGACAGAAATCGCATCCTTCACCTGCAGGTAAGATACCGGAATTGGTAATTCGTATTTGCGGTATTCAATTTGGCCCCACGAGTCAGGACAAGGTACCTGGGTATGGCCATGGGAAAAATTAAGGTTTTGCTCAACACAAGCCTTCCGGAACGATTTTCACACGCGGGTAGAATTTCACCGTGAAAGAGGTTGTTGGTTGAAGGTTTACGATGCCGCGGCTAGCGATAGGTGAAAAGCATCCATATTCCCATGGAGAAGTTCATTTCCTGAGATATGTTGTGGAACATAAACTGCTTTTATTCTTTCGTTATGAAGACGCATGTGGGGAAAGCTTAGATGAGCCTTAGAAGATACTCGGATTGAGTACTGGAGAAACTCCAGAGGCGAACTGGTTAGCCTTCCGTTTCGTGTGAATAGATATTGACTTTATTTTCTTATTCTTTTGCGTGGCCGCACTACTCAAAATTATACTACACAGTCTTATTCTGTAAGAAGTCGCCCTATGCAGAAGGCTATGCAGTCTCACCAGCATGAAGTACATTCCAAAGTTATGCAATTTGGTACCTAGTATTCATGGGATAAGTTGCGCAGTGGTCACACAACCTCTTTCCTATCTGATCATCCTCGTTACATCGTATTCTCGCCTCAACTATTTGTGAAGCACTCTGTCATGATATCCCACACTCTCCAATGCGTCATCACCATATCGATTGTGGTAAGCGATATCGATTTCCTCTTCGAAAGCTCCTCCCCGACTGGCTTCATACCCTTTGGTTTGACTGTTTTTACCATTCATATCCTTCAACATGGCCGCATTTTTATCATCCTCAGGCAAAACATAAACGCCTCTCTCTGTAGTCTTCCTGTGTGTCCAAATGTCCAAAGCTAGTGCCGCCAACGTGGACAGAGTCCCAACCAAAGTAAATGTCCATAGAGCCTTATATTCCCTACAAACGCTGATTGCTACACCACTCCTCCAAGTCTGCAAATCACAACTCTTCTTCAGCGTATTACTGAGATTCCAACTCAACAACGCAAAGCCCAACATCCAAAAAATTGACACCGTACCATTCAGCAAACAATTGAATTTTGGCGACAAATATGTAAAATTATAGAGGATGATCGTAAGAGTTAGGACAGCGACCGTCGCAAGCGATATCGAAAAGAGCACAATAAAAGTCCATGGGATTGGAATTCGCTCAGCTCCTAGACGCTTGTCAGCACACGTTCTTCTCTCACATCGATTCTCAAGGCGATGCATATATGCATATGTACGTACGCAAATAATACATGAAGTATGCCATAATGCCTCCCACAACCGTCGCCGAAATCAATTGTGCAAAACGTAATCCATGGAAAGCTATGCGGGGATAGTGGGATGGTGCGACTTTCGCACCTCTTCGACGAGCGTTGGTGTTCATACTGAACGATAGTTTTTTTTTGAATGCTCAAACAAACGTGTGAAAGCTCAAGAGGCTTATCAGAAGAAAAGAAGAGAGCTTGTAAACAGAATAGTAGAAGGAAAAGAAAAAGAAAAATATCTTCACCCCCAAGAATAAATCCAGCGCATACGAAACTTTACGCATAGCCGCTCCCACAAAACATAGTGCTTACCATTCACTCACTAGGAAATTGCAAAGGCTCGAATCAGCCTCCAACGAATCTAAACCCTCACACTCAGCCCCAAGGTACTGTCGCGGCGCAGGATCCCACTCCTAAGCTTTTGAATAATGATGTCCGTTACTATCCAATGCATACCGTCTGCTTCCATCACATCTTGCCGATGTAACTCTGTATATGTATCCTTGAAGGACCTTTTTTGAAGGATTCACACAGGAGTATTGACGCGTGTATAGTGAATTTAAGACCATAAGATAATTCTACAAAACATTTTGTATTTGTAATAAGCTCCATGGTCGTAGAATCTCCGATTAATTCTGCCCCTGTGAGTGAATGTTCAATATTAAGGTTTGAATTAGTGCTTCCGGGGCTCGCTTTTAGCGCTCGGTGGCTAGAAATCAAGCTTGATGCTAGCAAAAGTTGTCGACTAAGAATTTGAACGACACGCCCTTTGCTTTCTCTTGTCCCACGGATTGCACAACTAATCGGTTCACATATCATAAGTAATCATCACTAAATCTCATGATTCTCATGTTGGGAAAAGTATGGTCTTTAGCGTTTCTTTGGTGCTTTATCCAAAAGACACAGAAGGTAAGGTATTGTGAAAACCTAAACAGATATACAGTTCAATTGAAAACCACACCCGGAGTGCAAAAGATCAAGAGCTACCCCGGATTCAGTCAACGGCCCAAGTTATAAATAGAACTCAAGCTCACTGGTATTTGAGACAACCGCAAGCAACCTCGAGCTCACTAGGAACTGGTATCTGTCTGGTCAGACATTGGCTAAGTAGTGTCCAAGATAGTTCAGCAACAGACGCCCTCTTGTTATCATCCTCATTTTCTTTTCTTGGCAGGCTCGGATTTCTCTAGAGTAGCCTTCGCTTTCACTTTCCCTTCAATAGGCTCTAATTTCTTCGCAACACGCTTCGGTTTCTTTACCACGGGCTTTCCTTTACCTTTCCCTTCAACGGGCTTCGATTTCTTTATGACAGGCTTAGCTCTTGATGAGAATTATTTTGCATATCGCTCCTTGAGTAGTTCTTGGAACCTCCCGAATGTAACGATTTCATCGGTTTCGCGATCAACCACGAGCATGAAATCCTGAAAATTTAGTATCAGCCACTTGCTTGAGCAAGGCCTAGGTTCAATGGAACAGGAAAAACTAACCTGTGTCTTCAGTAACTCCCGCTTTTGTTTGCCCAATTTCTCTTCCTGCTCCTTCTTGGTTTTTTCCTCTCGTTTTGTTTTGCTCTTCATTAGCTGCTTCTACGATTTGCTTTTTCCATTCTTGACGAGAATTTCTCAGTCTATCAATAGTCTTCTGGAGCCGACAATGAGTCCACTTTCCGTTACGATCTAAAATATAGGTGACGATCCTTGCATTGGGCCAGCCATGATTACCTGCAGACTGTGAGTGGACGAATCCAGGTGATCGAGCTCAGATAGTGGTGTTATGTAACCTACCTCCTTTCAATTTCCATAATAAATAGTTCAATAGTTGAGCTTGGCTTACAACCACAATCTCCAACACTTTTTGAACCGCCTGCACAGACAAATCTTTCCCTGTCAACCATTTCATAACGAAATCAGCATCCTTGGATTTTGACCTGGGATCTGCTACCTCACTGACCCAAGGACCACTGATTTCATTTTCCTGGTTTTCATTTCGCAAATTCCAGGGTGCTTGGCCATTTCGACCGGCAAGAGCAGGCATTATCTGGATCCTGGTGCCCCTGTTCGTCGCCTCAAGGAGACCCTTTCGAGCAGTTTCTAAGCAACGTTTCATAGGCGAAGAGAAAATATGAGTGATATAACCTGCGTGCTTTCGCATACTTTCGTAGAGCTCGTCACATTAGCGTTCTCCTTTAGAAGATAAGCCAAAGTCAAGTCCACCTTCCGTGTGGTTCGACTACTAAAAGTTAGCCAATCAGACCTTTGACAGGAGAGTATGTAGAGATAGTACCGAAGCATGGCGTATTAGATGAACGATAATAGAGGGAGGCCTATCTGAAGATGACTCGACCATTATGATGTTACAAAAGGGCGATGCGGAGTCTCCAGAATTGGAAAAGTTTATCTGAAAGTCTTAAAGAGTTCGAGCCTTCTGAGCTGGCAGCTCATATAATTGTAAGAGTCGCACCAGAGCCCGGAAGATATGGAGCGATCTCACGTTGTCTATTTCCTTCACTTTCTGTATCCTCTGGAAGAATAGGCAGCTACTTGGGAATCTTCGAGTGGCATTTTAGAATATGCAAGACCTCACACAACACGCCAAATTCCGAGGGTTAGTTGATTGAGATAATGCATTCTTGTGTAACGGATGTAGGGAATATTGAAGGTACTCATATGGGCATTATGAGAAACTTCGTAGCATTCTTTAGTTTATGCTAATTTCATCCCAATGACGTATCTGCCCCCTTCTTCCTCGTTGCAGAACAAACACATTGAGACAATAACGTTGTGATCAATACATTAGCTCAAATCCTTTGGCCCGAAGTTGTTCAGTTCTTAATCATCTATCTATGCCAATTTTACATCAAAGCCGGAAGAAATCGAGGGGTTGCTTGTATGCATAAATATGGCTATACAGAATCTCAAAAATGACAGAGTAGGAGCTAGAAGTCCTCCCTAATTATACATATAATACCCACAAGTACAGAAACAATACAAGCGGAGACTGATCTGTGGAGATTCGATTATCGTCGAAGTTGCATTTTAAATTTCTTTGTTATGAATAGAACATTTCATACTCGGTGTGTGTGATGCCAGCAACTTGTATGTCGTGGTCAAATTCAGAAGTTTCTAGGCTCATACACACAAGAATTGAACAAATCGTTGCAAACTTTGACAATGATGTGATGGGAATAATTGATGGCTCCATGATAGGACTATACATTGTTTTTTCAGTAATTAGGGACCGAATAATTAGTAGTCCAGATTAGTAGACTAATAAATGTATCTTGCCGCAGTTAGATAGCGATTCAACACTGAAAATGGATCCAATGTTTCACGCGAGTTCAATTCTTCAAGAGAATCAAGAATCTTAAACAGTTATTGCTCCAAATGAATCAAACTGATATCCCGTAGAATCTCGGACTGCAGTCCAGGCAATTGTAAGCGTTGAACATGATCGAATACCAATGATACCGATACCAAAATCAACATAAATTCTCTTTGTGACAAGATTCTTGACAAAGAGGATATGAATGGCCGTTAGCAGAGGTTTCCATAAAGCAATACTCATCTGAGGCTAGCATATGCTCCGACAGCGTGGGTCTCTCTATTGCCTGGATAAACTTTTTTTCTGCTATAAAATTCAAAACCAAAGATCCAATAAATAATCTGCAGATAACTCATAAGTCCGTGGATTGTTTGTAGATTATCTCATGCTTGAAACGGCACTGAAATAAGCCTCTGAAACCTGTATTACACTTAGAAGTTCGGAGTGGGTATCTCCACGGCATACTCGGTAACCCTTCTCAAGATCACATCGTCAACTAAGCTCAATTAGTCAAGATAGACACTGAGCAAAAGACATTGCACTAACTCCTCCAATTCGATAGCACTTTGATTCTATTCTCAGCAAACAACCATTCTATTAGTGGATCCCAGGAGAAGAAGAGACGAAAAATGAGTAATGAAGCTCATCTTAAACCTCCAAATAGGACACTCAGCCCTTCCTAACGATCAAGGGCGTCTTCTATCAGAGTACCCAATACGAGATTGATTGATTGATTGATTGAACTTAACGTCCCGCTTCAGTCCATGACTATATAAGACGGCTAGGCCATAAGGGCACTAGCAGATAACTTTTGAAGTACAAAATAAGAATAGCTATAGTAAG
>PQXI01000302.1:0-35469 GCA_004786145.1 Botrytis paeoniae | reverse complement strand
CAATGGTTGTTGAATAATATGAGTTTGAAAGAGTGAATGGAGGTGAAAGTGACCCGCACACTGATATGACCCGCACACTGATAAATCACGTTATATGTAATTGTATACATGTGCGAATGCGCATGTGAGCGATCGCATTGCGATTGAGTACGATTCGTAACAGTAGGTCTATATAAGACCTACTACTTTCTGTACATAGCTAGCTTTTGAGACAGAATACAATAGACATTTAGGACCTACATATCGTAGGTACTATATCCTCTGTAACCTTCTTAAACCAACAATTAACCTTACAAAAATCATTCATTCTTTTAAAATTTTCTAGAAAATTCTAACTTTGAAAGAAAATAGAATTTTATCGAAAATAATATCAAAAATAATCTACTCATTTTTTTTTGGGATTGATTTCAATAATCATTAATTATATAACTTGTCACGGAAATCCATGCTTCTTCTCACGTGATTAAGCCACCATCATTCATTGAAACGCTTAGTCTAGTTTAATCACTGAAAGCTTTATACTCTTATATTAGTCAATCACGATTACCTAAATAGGCGACTCTAGTTCTTAAACTAGGTATATAAGAAGGTATGATCCTTATGATCATACCTCAAGTCAATCTAGCATACTATACCTTACTCATATTACTCTCTATTCAAGGTGACCAAGAGACGTAGCTATCCTCCGTGATATAACTACATTAGAAGATCATATAATGTGCGCAAAATCACGTGCTGGTCATGTGTCTCTATTGTAGCTAGTATTTATAGGTTCTCCTTATATAGTTCAGAGAATGTAGTTAGTTTTTATTAACCCAAAACCTCTCTACGTGTGATGTGAGTACTACTTACAGTCTTTCATCCCTCTCCTCCGCCGCAAGCGCTATGTATTCAGTGACATTTCTACGGTATATGCAAAGGCTTAGTCTATGACCCTACTACCTTCTACTCTTTTACAATAAGTTAGATGATATCACGAGTTCAATACGTAGTTACATAGATGGCTTAGATATCCACACCCCATATAGTCGGTGCCCCGCCGCCTCCTTCTTCACTTCTTATAGAATATCATTCATCTTACCTAATACTCATCTTCTATATCGTAATAAATGAAAAGTTAAATAACGTAGTTTATTATCGGGTCGCCAATATCACCGGGTCGCCACTTTTTTTATCATTCAACCACTTCAATTTCAATTCGCGATATCTTAATGAATTATTATGGAAATATAATCAAAAGAAGCCTGAATCATCTTAGCTATTGAAACTATTCAAAAGTCTAAAAATTTGATAATTATAAAAACTGCGAAAGTCTATTCAGTATCTCGATCTACATTATGTAATAAAATCAACAATCGAAATAATCAAATGGAAACTCGAGCAAATGGGTATAAAATAACTAAATTAGAAGAGAAAATGCTTCTTTAATATATAATTGATATAGATAATAAAGAGTTTGCACTTAAATTGAATAGTATGGAAGATATGACGAATTATATTCTTGAGTTGTAAGGGGCAAAGAAGGTTGGAAAGCTTTGGGCTTATTGATTTGTAAAGCGTTATACGAAATTAAAGATATGTTTTAATTGCATTTATAACTTTCAAAGAGCTCTTTGTGAAGATCCTAAGCTTATTGAAAGATGGTTTCAAGTGATAGTGAATATATGAGTGAAATATAATATTCAAGATTATGATTTCTACAATTTCGATAAAATAGGCTTTATGATGGGGATTATAGTTGCCTATATGGTTATAACTAGGGCTAAACGAAATAGCAGAAGCAAGGCAATATAGTTAGGCAATCGAGAATGGGCTATAGCAATTATATATAGTAATGGAGAGGGTGAAACTATACCTCCATTTCTAATAGTTTAAGGACAAGTCCACCTTTCGAATTGGTACACCGAAACCGATCTTCCTGTAGATTGGGCTATTAAACCTACTTCTAATGAATGAATGAACAATGAGATAGGATTAGAATGATTAAAGCATTTCGATAAATATACTATTCATTAAAGAAAGGGCAAATATCGAATATTAGTATTGAATGGATATGAAAGTTATAAATCAATACCTTTTTAATTATATTATAAAGTAAATGATATAGTATGTGTAAAGCTATTAGTATATTCTAGTTATTTAATTCAACTATTTGATATTAAATATTTTAGTGTCCTGAAACACTTATATGATAGTCAAATTGATGGATTTATCAAGGCATATATCAACTATATCTCTAAGATTGAATTCTTTATAGTTTTTAAAGCTGTATATTAATAATCAATTATATCTCAGAATATAAAAGCTAGATTTCGGGGAACTGAATTGATACTATTTAACCCTGAAGCTGTACTCTCAAAGTTAGATATTCGAATTTATATACCTACTCCCCCCCCTTTCGATCCAGATCCTTGGATCTCTCAAACCCCTCACAATCCAGCTGAAGCTCTTTCTCAATCAACTTTAATAAAATCTCGAATAGATCAGCATCAATCAAGCTCTCCTATACCTATATTCGAAACTGTATTAGCTCTAGCTAAAGGTACAGAAAGATTAGCTCATGAGAATACACTTCTGAATACAGAAAACCATATACTTCGAAAGGCAAATAAAGCATTAAGTAAACATCGATACATAAAAAAGATTTAATTATATTAAGAAGGAATACTTACTGAACAAGAGGCTTTTAATATATTATCTCAATAAGAGGTTGATATTCAGATTCAACGCGACGAGCATCAAAAGAGGGGGAATTCTAATAGGGAAGCATCTTCTAGTCGATGCTGTAGTATATGTGGAAGAACTGGTCACAATTCAAGAACTTATTAAAATAGTATAATAGACCCTAGATTATTAGATCCTTAATAGTTTCAATCAATTGATTAAGTAGTTATTGAATAATACGAAATTGAAATGATTGAATGATGAAAAAAGTGGCGACCCGGTGATATTGGCGACCCGATGATAAACCACGTTAAACAAAGATTTTTGTCGTGTTTTCGCTTAGTGTGCGATGAGCCGGGGCCTCAATTCTTATAATCTACAATATGCGAGAAAATATTGAATCTTGTTACGATTTGTCAAAAAAAGACGTCATATATCCATTCATCTCGTCTTTTGTATTTTACTTTAATCTACTATATTTCTATATCGGAACTTTGTTCGTTCTGACCCGAGACGCGCATCCCTCCATTTTTCCCTTCTCCTTTCTCGAACCAAAAATTAATTCGGCCACAGCCGAGTCAAGCCCCCCTCCACTTATGAAGTATAAAGCAATATGCACTAAACCCCATTCGTCCGTATTCGTTTAAAATCAAAATATACGGAAATCCTCCCCGCAATAACCTTATATCACGCTCCAAGCAAGCATCAGTCAACCAAATCAAATTGACAAATTTCAGGAAAAGAAAGGATGACCCAAACCAGAGGAGAGGAAATACTGTATAATCCAACCCCCAACCCCAACATCATGCCCCATCGAGCCGTATATCGTCGTAAAAGTGAGCGTTGAGTAGCTCGGTTGTAGGGGGAGGCTGTGTGTCTTTCATGTACATATATGTATGTGCCTTCTCGTCCTTTGTGTTTACTATCTGTCTGGATATGATATGGAGCATTTTCTCATCTAACTTTATACCGTTGTTTTTACTTTACTTTGATTCGGGGTCTTGAGCAATACTATACTATACTACAAGTGCGCAGACGTTCATTGGTACTGCAGTGTGTGTTATATATATAACAAAACAGCATTTCTTTTCATCTTCCTCTGCCGCGATCCGTCCCTCCAACTCCTTTCTTCCAGGAATATACACAAAGGCGCCGTCCTCCCTGCAACTACAGAAAGCAAAAATGTCCGACTCCTCGGTCCCGGCAGACAATCCAGTCTACAAACTTTACCGCTACACGCCGAATATAGCAGCGGCCGTGATTTTTCTAATCGCCTTCGCAGCTACGACATTGTATCACATATACCAGATGATCAGGAACCGATCATGGTACTTCACTCCTCTTGTTATTGGCGGTATTTGTATGTTTATTTTTCATTTCTTCATCTCATCTCCATCTCGTTCCAACCCCCCGTTCCCTCTGTTCAAGATCACAATCTCATGCAAGGCACAAATAGTCGAGATCGTCGGATACATTTTCCGAATAATGGCGCATTCCAACAAAGAATCCATTCCCATCTACAGCATCACCACCATTCTGATCCTGCTCGCACCGGCGCTCTTCGCCGCCTCGATATACATGGTTCTTGGACGACTGATCGTTGCACTCAATGCCGAAGACCTGTCGCCCATCCGCAAGAAGTGGATGACCAAGGTATTCGTCATTGGAGATGTCATTGCATTTTTGAGTCAAGCGGCCGGTATGTTTGTTTTGTGTGCTCGGGTCCCCCTCCCCCGAATGTCGATAGTGAGTGAGGAATATATACTGATCTGGAGGTGATTTGATACAGGTGGAGGAATTATGGCTAGCGGAACAGCTAGCGCTTTGGCAACTGGAGAGCATATTACGATAGCGGGTCTTGCCATCCAGCTTGCCTTCTTCAGCGTCTTCATATTCACCGCGACTATTTTCCATCGTCGATTCCAACCAACCGTAAATACTGCGCCGATGAGAATGTCCTTTAAACACATGATGAAAAATAAGAACTGGGAGACTCTGGTGTACGTTTTGTATATCACGAGCGCACTGATCCTGATCCGTTCGGCTTTCCGCTTGATCGAGTATGCTGGTGGAAATGACGGGTATCTGCTGTCGCATGAGGCTTTCGCTTACATCTTCGACGCAACGTTGATGTTTTTTGTAATGGTGATACTCAACATTTTCCACTCATCCGATGTCATGGGAGACAAGGAGACCTTGCATGGAAGCACGGGCATGTCTTTGCGTAACTGGGGTTCGGGAGTTTGAAGTCTGAAGAGGGATAGCTAGAATTCCTGGCGGATTGATGAATTGTAGCTTTTTGGCGTCAATGATGTATCTTGTAACATAGATGCGAAGCAAAGATGTAGAACGAGATTGAATATTGCTGTAACTACAGTAAAACCTGATTATTCTGATATGGAATATACCGATAAATTTATACCACTATAGCTTTATGTACTACTATTTACCAATAAACCTTTTGTCAATATTGATATAATTTTGATAACAAAAATAACCAATAAAATCTGAAAAGCTTTTATCACCTAACCAATTTGAAAAAAATAAAAATAAAAACCGGGACTATCGAGACTAGTTTATTCACATATAAGACTGAATTAGTCACATACATACCTTAATATACCGATATTTGTTGATCAAATTTTTTGAATCAGTATAACCAGGTTCTACTGTATAATGCCTGAAAAATTATCTTGAAGAAAGCTGACCCCGTATGGCCATTTGACCTTGACCCTTGCTTAAAGGCTGGACTTTGGAGTTTGTCCGAGGCTGCACCGATTATCAATATCACATAGCCTCACTGACGCTTTCGGGAAGGCAAGTAGATCAGCGTACGAATCGCCCAGGATGGATGCGCTTGTCTCGACCAGATGCTTTCCCCACCCCCGGAAAAACCAGAATGAGTCGAGCCGACGCAATAAAACTCCAAAATAAGCAAGAATAAGAACGGCGAGAGGGTTTCGTTGAGTCAGAAGAATGAGATAGTCTCTGGAAATTACAGCAGGCCACATAAGTCCAGCTGTGATTGGCGACGTCGAGCCTCTGTCTACCGTTATATTCCTGATAATCTCGAATGAATAAAGAAGCTGTTGAACGGCATCTTGGCAAACCTTAGATGTGTTCGTGCATGTTTCGGCCTCGCAGCGAGTAACAAGATCGGATAGAGCACGCAGCTCCGTAATAACGTCGCCGCCAATGTCAGGGTATAAATCTGTAGGCGGACCACTCCGTGTAGTAGCGTAGAGTTCATCACAGAAGATGTTTTCCTCCCACAGACTATGCAAGCCAACCATGCCCCTGACCAAGTTGGCGCAAGCCAAGAACTCATCGATGCCGCGATCGCCCTTATTTGACTCGAGTAAGTTTCCATCTGCGCGAATAAAGCAAAATCCACACATGGCCAGAAAGGCTGAGAATAAGAAGGCGGCGCGTTGACTTTCTGGCGAAATGTCGCCGGTGTTTATGAGACGCCGGTACTCTACCAGTGCCGCATTTTGGTGATGGGCAGCCTCCGCCACCAAACTTTGAGGGTTGTCGCAGCCATCAAGGGCAATATGTAAAGCAGATAGAGAAAGAATCCCGCGAAGAAGAAAATCGTTTCGCATGGCTATCTGTACAACGGATGTCTGCCATACTTTCTGCTGTGGAATAATAGTGCTGAGAGAGTCATAAACATTGATCGTGTAGTGGTGAAGAAGTTTGAGGGCTTCAATGTTATATGTTTGTGGCATGTGAAATGGTGATAAGGGGGCACCGGGTGATGATACTATGGCTTGGGAATGAGTACCAGACATGTGCTGTGAACTCTTCCTTGTGGAGGTGGAAGGTGGTGGTTCTTTCCTCCACAGATATGTGCAGGTCATCCCGCGATCTTGACAGTTCCCACAATTGGGACGACGTTCATCACACTTATTGATCGTGTTAGATATGGATATTGTAGCAAACTGCGCTGCGTGGCTCACGATTACATACCTTGAGGTGCTTCAGTTTGCAGGCGGTGCATCCCTTCCGCGACTTCTTATGAGACCGTCTAGTGGCCATAGGAGCAAAGCAACAGAATGGCCATGAAATTCAATGACTAATTACAATAGTTGCATCAAGCAAGCTAGATCATCAATTATTGGACGAAAGAGCGACAAAGTGTGTGGGGGTAGATGTACGGAGGTTGACGGCGTAAGTATTGTGAAACACACCAAAAGGCGACCGAGCTTTTCCCCATTTTTATTATTTGGGTCAATCATATCATCACACTGATTGAAAATTTATATAGTGGACTTTAGGTGGTGAAAGTATTGTAAGATTTAATTAATTTTTAAATGTTTCTTTCATAAAGTTATAGAGAGTTGAAGATGAAAGTTTTGAAGTTTTCGAAAAAATTGTTTGTTTTTGTATGAGGAAAACGTTACAAGTGTGACGAATATTACATGACAAAGTGATTACTTATTACACTGACTTAGTTCAAGCTAGCCTTGAACTAAGCGATTGTCATTGTGACGACAACAGGTTCACGGCATAATAATAAAATGAATCAATTAACGTGGTTTATCATCGAGTGGGCCACTTTTCCCTCAATTCACACCTTCAACTTCTACACGCGATTTATCAATCAATTATTATGGAATCAACTAATCAAGAAGCCCGAATCTTTCTTGCTATCGAAGCTATTCATAAAGATAAAAAACTAAGCATTCGAAAAGCTTCTAAGCTCTATAATATCCCTCGTACAACTCTTCAACACAGAATGGACGGTTTATCACCTCGTATAGAAACTCGAGCGAATCGTTATAATATTACAGAATTAGAAGAGGAAGTGATTGTTCAATATATTCTTGATATAAATTTGAGAGGTTTTCCATCTAAATTAAGAAATGTGGAAGATATGGCGAATTATATTCTTGAATCGAGGGGTGTAAAGTGTGTTGGGAAGCTCTGGGTGTATCGATTCGTAAAGTGTTGAATCAAATTAAAGATACGTTTTAGTTGTGTTTATAACTTTCAAAGAACTCTTTATAAAGATTCTAAGTTTATTGAAGAATGGTTTCAATTGGTTGCGAATATGCGAGCGAAATATAGTATTTTGGATAGCGATTTCTATAATTTCGATGAAACAGGCTTTATAATAAGTATAATATACTCCGGAATGGTTGTAACTAGTACTAAACGAAATAGCAGAAGCAAGGTAATATAATCAGGTAATAGAGAATGGGCTATAGCAATCATATGTGGTAATAAAAAGAGTGAAACTATATTCTCATTTCTAGTAGTTCAAGAACAGGTTCATTTTTCGAATTGATATACCGAAACCGATTTTCCTATAGATTGAGCTATTAAATCTATATCTAATAGATGAACAAACAATAAGATAGGTTTAGAATAGTTGAAACACTTCGATAAGTATATTAAGAACCAAAGAAAGAGCAGGTATCGAATATTGATACTAGACGAGCATGAAAGCTATGAATCAAGAGCTTTTTAAGTATATTACAAAGAGAACGATATTATATGCTTAAATCTATTACTACATTCAAGTCATTTAACTCAATCATTTGATGTGAGCTGTTTTAGTAATCTGAAATGTTTATATAGTGATCAAATTGATGGATTTATTAAGGCATATATTAATCATATTTCGAAGATTGAATTCTTTATAGCTTTTAAAGTTGTATATAAAGAATCAATCATTTCTCAGAATATAAAATCAGGGTTTCGAGGAACAGATTTAATCCTATTTAATCCTGAAGCTATATTTTCGAAATTAGATATTCGAATTTGTATATTTACTTCCTCCTCTTTCGATCTAAATCAATGGATCTCTCAAACCCCTTACAATCCAATTGAAGCTCTTTCTCAATCAATATTAGTTAAATCTCGAATAACTCATCATCAATTAAGCTCCTTTATATCTATATTCGAGATTGTATTAGTTCTAGCTAAAGGTATAGAGAGATTAGCTTATGAAAATATATTTTTAAATGTAGAGATTCATACACTTCGGGTAGCAAATAAGGTATTAAGCAAGTGTCGATGTGCAAAAAAAACTCAATTGTATTAAGGGGGAGTATTTATTGGACAAGAGACTCTTGATATATTATCTCAATAAGAGATTGATATTCAGATTTAATGCGACGAGTGTTAAAAAGGGAGGAATTCTAATGGGGAAGTATCTTCTAGTTGATACTATAATAAATGTGGAAAGACTGGATATAATACAAGAACTTATCAAAATGATATAATAGATCCTAGATTATTAGAATCTTAATAGTTTCAATCAATTGATTTAATGATTATTGAATAATATAGATTTGAAGGTGTGAATTGAGGGAAAAGTGGTCCACTCGATGATATGGCCCACTCGATGATAAACCACGTTATCGATACTAGAGAATAACAAACTACTATACACAAAGTGATTCTGAAAAAAGCTTTTATAGGTCCTATCGAATAGGACCAGGATAGGACCAAGATAGGACCAAAATAGGACCAAGAATAGGCGAAGTGATTTGCTCTGTCTGGTGGGGTAAATAGGTGACTAATCAAGGCTTAAGGCCGAATTATCACAGTTATTATATAAGAGATAAAGATATCCCTTAAGAATCTCTTTCCTCTTTAGCTTTCTTATTCTAGCTTATTTGACCTCTATCGATATGCTCTGTTGGAAATATACGATATGTACCACGTGCCATATCACGTGTGATATGGCACGTGCACACATATATATATCTTCCACTTTGTAGTCTAGATCCTTAGTCGATAAGTCAATCTACATAGTCAATAACACATGCAACCACTGTCTTACCACTCTTATTTCAACATGCTCTATTATATAATCGTAATAGCAAGTTGAAAAATATTAAATTCTTTAATTTGAAGCTTATAACTTATTACTTTTGTTACACTTTGCCTTAGAAGAACTACAAGAGCAGAGTACAATTTATCCTTAAAATCTATAACTACAAAATAAAGAGTAAAGTGCTCATAAGGCGCTCATATATACTAGCTATATATACATAATCATATATATACGCGGATACGTATATAAGCGATCGCATTACGATTGAGTGCGATCCGTAATAACTTTTTAACAAAAATTATTTAAAGATAAATTGTAAATTTTTCTATATAATTCTGTTGGTTTGAGTAGAATACAGAAGACGCCGAACCTAAATGTAGAGTCTAATTGTCTATGTGAATTCTATTTTTGAGAAGCTAGTTAATTATAAGAAGAAGCAAGGCCTATGTAGGCCTTGCTATGAGACTAGCTCCTTTGATATAAGTTGTGAATGACTTAAGGTCATTCATTCAATCTTTGTTCATACAAATTCAAAATTGAATCAATTATATGATATTCTAGTTTATATGAGAAAATATGAATTTACTAGGGATTATATTACAAAACATCACGGTATACGATAACTAAGCCCCTGATCATTTATATTTCATCGATTTCATCTATCTCTTTCTCTTATGTCACGCTAAAAGTGACGCCACAAATAGCCTTAGGCTAATTAGGTTTATATAGGACTCAATTATCGTCACATCTTATGAATTAAAGACTATGAAAATAAAACGCAAAATTTAACTCATTACTTGATTTCTTCCCCCCCTTAAGATTCAAATCATAAATCTTACACCCCTTCCCTTTTTTTTCCTTTTCTCTCGCTTCCCCTCCTCCACTTCCTCTTTCTCCCCTGAATTCTCCTCCCCCTCCTTTCCCTTGATCTCTCGCTTCACCTCTCAACCCATCATTGATACTGTATTTCCGTTTAATCCGTACTTCTCGCTCTATTTCCTCGGAAGTGTAATCGGAAGTTGAAGTGGAAGTGGAAGTGCTCGATGATGTGTCCCTGCGTTTGTATTTTTCTCTACTTCTACTCTCATTCCTTCCTCCATCATCGCGAGCAACATGAGAAACATGAGGGAGATAATATATCGTTTTCCTCTTACTTGTACTCATACTTATATCTTCATCTCTACCTCTTAACCTTGATCTCGACCCCGACCGTAATAGTGACCCATCTCGAGGAATATCAATTGTTCTTGTTATATATCGAGTCCTTTCTTTAGTGTTCTCTCTTTTTTCTTCTTCTATTTCTTCTTCTCTTGATTTCGATCTGGATCTTCTCAGACCTCGATTTCGATTTCGGCTACTGAAATTCTGAGGCCTCCCTCTCTGATGGTATATGTTGTGGATATCTGAGTTTTTCCATTTGTATTCATCTTGACTTTGATCAAGATCAAAATTTCGATCTCGATCTCGATCAAGATCTTTTTCAAGACCAAGATCTATATATTCAACCACTCCTTCTGACTCCCTTTCTGGCGCTCTTCCTCTCTGTCTTTCTTGTTCTCTGTCTCTCCCACTCAATCTTGATCTTGAAACTGCACCTCTGATGGGCATTGAAATCGGAGAGATGTAATTGAATTCCAATATCCTATCCCTCTCTCTTCCCCTATCGCAACTTCTCCTTTCCTCTCTCCTACACCAACACCCCTCCCCATCCTTACACCTACACCTAATAAACCCCTCATAATAAGGCGTGGGTGTTCGATTTCTTATACTTCTCCACCCTTCTCTTTCACTTCCTCTCTCTCTTCCTCTACTGCAACTTCGTGCTCTACTCCTCCCCCTTCCTCTCTCTTCCTCCCCACACCCTCCTCCTCTCCCATATTTCCTTTCTCCTTCCCTCTCCACAGAAACTCTAAGGTCTATTTCTTTTTTCCTTTCGCGTCGAATGTCATAATTGGAATTTGCATTTTCAATATCCTTGGTGTTGTTGATATGGACTCGGGTTATGCGTGTTTTTTGTGAGGGCGATGATGATGGTGATTGTGCGGGAATACGATGGGTGGATCTATTACATTCCTCAGATCTCCCATCCCTATCCCTATCCCAATTCCCATCCCCACACCCTACACACTCCGCACACCCTCTTCTCACTCTTCCCTCCCCACTCCTACTCCGACCCCTAGCACTATGCAGTCCATACCAATCTTCTCCATTCTCAGAACCCGAAGTACGATATCTAAGATATGGAATGTCCTCTCTGCATGTATATGTATATCGAATCTTTGGATTTGGAGTCTTGGGAGCGGTATAAGAAATCGATGTTTTTATTTCTTTTTTTGGTTCTTGACTACCCTCTTGGACATCCCCTCGACTATATTCCTGACAATATCCTCGGCCATATCCTTGATGATAGCTAGGTATAGATCCAGTTCGTAACATCGATATTGAGCGATTTCTTCGTAGATGTGGCGATGGAGATGGAGAAGGAAATGAACTGGAAGTACAAAATTCCTCCCCCTTCCCTCTTCCTCCAACTTTCTCACTTACATATCTCGGGCGATGAGAAGTGGTATCGATATATGTGTATCTATATCTAACTGGGAAAAGAGATGTCATTGACGATGAGGATGGAAAGTAGTGTCGATCCGAGTCTCGCAAGGAAGAGGAAGGAGAACGATATCGACGTGTTGTGCGGGTTTTGGTAGTACGGGTCATGGTTTTATCATGTGGGGATTCGAGAGTTAAAGATTGAGGGTTGAGGATTGAGACTTGTTTGGGAGGTTCGGTATCGGGATTTGGCTGTATTTGATTTGAACTTTGGACTTGCTGGTTTGGATGTGTATATCTTACCCTTCCGAAACGCAAAAATAATCTCCTCCTTCCAGACTATTTCCTATCTTCCACGAAAACAGAAGAGGAAAACAAAAAGAATAGAACACGCGACTATGAATCTACTTCATTACAGAGTGAGATAAAATGGAGAGAGAACAATAGCAGAAGAAGGAGAAGAAGAATTAATGATACTTCGCTTACTTACTTACTACGTACCTAGGAAGAGGTCGATAAATATTCTCAATGGTTCGATTAGAGGGAGTGAATCATCTCGGATCAAAAAGGGGGGGTGAGATGAAAGGGGTATTTGATGGTGGTGTGTGTGTGAGTAAGGGGGTAGGTAGTGAGGTTTCTGGTGGGGGGTGTGTGTGTGTGTATGTATATACGTGTGTATCTCATTTTCAACATACATATATATATAAACTAAAAAATATTTGACAAATGAAATATCAAGACAAAAGACAAATTCCCAACCCCATAACAAATGAAAATCTATCTCGAACGTCTATAAACTCCTCCAACGAAACATTTTGGAATTGATTTATATGCATCATGATAAACAACACGACGAATCTTCAACAACTCCCTCGCTATGACATCCTATCCTTGACTTTTCCATAAATCCTCAATCGCATATCGCACATCCTCATCCTCATCCCCATCTCCATCTCCATCACCATATCACCACCTAAACATTAACCCTCTTCAACTTAACCCACAACTCCGGTTTCTTCCACAATGCATAAATCCTATTCCTCTCCAACCAACTCCCACTATCCCTCGCTCCCTCCATATCAAATCCCCACACCACATTCCCCAGCAAAACTCTCATTTCAGCATACGCTAAATTCTTCCCAATACAATTTGCGGGTCCCATACTAAACGGTTGACGAGCTTTCCTATCATCGTTCTCAAAGATTTTCGGATCAGTAAGCTTCATATCCGGGAACGCTGATTTCAATGCCTCGACATCGGCAGTACTGAGCCATCTCTCAGGATGGAATTCATCGGGGAGGTAGAAATTCTTTGCAGAAAGATGGGAGCTGATGGGATTGACACCGACGGTTGCTCCGGCAGGAACGTATTGGCCAGCAACTAGACTTCCGCCATTGGGGACTATACGGGGGAGAGTAGCTGGGGCGGGAGGATACATGCGGAGGCCTTCTTCGAGGACGGCGTTGAGATATTTAGAATAAACAAGAGCGTGGAGAGTGAGATCTTCTTGGGTTTGGAAGGTAGTTCTCAATTCGATAGCGAGATTTTGGAGGACGGTGGGTGTTCTGAGGAGATGATATGTTATGCCGTTGAGAAGGGATGCAGTCTTAGTTGTGTTAGTAAAGTTCCTTAAGAGCAATAAAATGGAGGGGTGAAATACCGTTTCACTACCAGCAATGATCAATATGCTTGCATTTTCTCCGATTTCCTCACGACTCATTCCTTTATCTGTATCATTATGCTTAATGATATAGCTCATGAAATCGGGTACATCCCTCGGTGTATCCATTCGTCGATATGCTTTTTCCCTTGCGAGTTGGTTATAATATTCAAATTTACCTTTTATATCTTTCGGAACAAAAAAGAGTGCAATAGCCCCAAGAATTGGGTATTTTTTTGCCTCATTGACCAAACTGTTGATTTCAAAGATTTGAAAGATTAAGTCAACCCATTGATTTGTTTCTCCAGTCTTGACACAATCAAAAGGTTCTCCGAATGCAAGGTCACCGATCAAATCGAAGGTAGCAAAGTTATACCATTGACCGATGTTAATGCTATTCTCTGAATTGAGAGAAGAAAACTTGATAAGTCCAGAGATAAATTGTCGAGCATAATCTTGGATAAGAGGTTCCTGGGATGTGAGGGCTTTGTCGGAGAAGACGTGTGATTGAAGGCGACGAAATCTTCGATGATTGTCTTCGTCTGCTGTTATTCTTTCAATCACGAATATTAGCTCTTACAAATCTAATGTCTAGTGCGTTGGAATGGTGTCTTACATATTTTGGACTTTATTTACCATAAGACCTCGTTCCAACAAATCCTTTGGGAAATTCTTTTTGTGATTCTCTTTCACAAAACCATAAATGTCTTCCCAGGCGGCAGCTGAAATGTAGTCTAAATAGTTGGGAGCAACTCTAACTGCATCACCATATTGGTCATGAAGTTCTTTAATCTTGTATGGAAGAATACCCCTGAATTTCCAATATGTCAGGGGAATTCTGGAAGCCGCCCATAGTTTTGGCCCTGGGAAGGATTTCAAAGGGTGAAAGAATAGGTTATAAATGCAACAACCGAGAAAGTGTAATAGGGGTGCTACGACCACTGTGATGACAATAACGATGGAATACATTTTGTATTGCTCGAGCTGGATTTCCTTGAAATGTAATGTGATTTAACTATTTTATATTTCAAGATATCACTAACTTATATACACCCACTGAATGATATGTCAATTATAGCCCCTGGTTTCAACCCCGGATGTGGAGTTTGGTGATATCGGCAGTTTTCCACCATTTGTAAGTCCGCGCCGACTCTCCGTTACACTTTTCAAACGCCGCCTCGCCGATTGACAAATCAGATGTCAAATAAATAAGGTTGTCAAGACGGTTGTAATACAGAATTCCGTCTCTTGCTGAGGGTACATGGCCATGCAAATGCTGATATCTCACCGGCTTCTTTCATATCCAGTAGTGATTTATGCATTTATTGATGCAATATGCCTCAACATAATGATGGGTAGCCAACTTTGACATTCAATACACATAATTATGCAAGACTACTGCGTTTCTCCGCTTGACTAATGACCAATGAGACAACAAACAAGAAAGGTATACGATGATATAGAGACCACTTCATCGTCCGTTTCGGCATTGAAGATTGATCACACCTCCCCCATGTTCATAGGAACTTTCATCTGTATCCAATAGTATTACGATTCCCCGGGACTGGGCGCGCGAAAATAGATCGATAGTAAATGTTCCATCAAGTACAAGATATTACCTAGTCTCGTATAATTCCTATACATTATATCCTCATGGCATAAAAGTTTTGCGCCTCATCCAATTGTACAATATAAGCCTGGTATATGCCATGATATCCTTCCAACGCCGATGCTCGTCAAATATGCAGTTTATCATAAATGTCGCGAATTCCAGTTTTCCCTGATCATAACTCCATATCTTCATCCTCACTATCACCATCACCTCCACTTTCAGCACCTTCTTGTTCTTTTTCCCTTCTGGAAACTTCCCTAGAAGCTCCTAATTTTCGTAGTCCATCCATAACACCTGTAATGAATCCTCGTCCCTCACTAACCTCCATTGCGCCAACACCTTGTAGACTGGTGAGCCCACCTCCTTCTACTACTAATGTGCTGCTCCTCATTTTTGCCATCCTCACTTCTCGTAGATCTCTAAGTAATTCCCGAACTTTATCAGGATCTTGTACATCATCACTTGCAGCTTCCAGTAAAATTTCACCCATATCAATCCAATGATATGGTAAATAACCAGGCTCTGAGTCCGCAGTGTTCGACGGTAGGAATGGCGGTGATACTGTAGATGATGTGCTATGGTCGAGCGGCGGAGGAGGAGAAAAGCTCTCAGGATTATCGGTCTCCATCTTGAGTATTCTATCAAGAGAATGAGGATGAAGCCATGGTGGTGGTATAATATTGGCACGACGTTGCCGTTTGAGAAGTAAAGCTAGCCATAAAGGTAAGGGAGCACGATGCGGTGGCCGCAGAGAAATTGTCTTGCCCTATAGATACCATAATGATATAAGCTTTAAGTTTTGGGTACTGTTGTTGGAGGGGTAAATGGCGGGGTAGCTTACACCTAATAGATCAAGGCTCTCAAGTCGTTGCCGAGGAACAACTGTGACCATTTCCATTTCACACAGAAATGCAACCTCCATTGGCGTTAAGCCAGGTGGTAAAGGTAGAGCCATATCGAGTTACTTGAATATGTTACTCTTTTGACTCCACTGAGTTACAAACATTGCGATCAAAAGCGGACGCGCCTCGAGCTTGGAGTATTTGGTGCCTCAGGCATTAAGAACTTTAGTTTCATCTTGAAGTCAGCTTGAGGACGTCGTCATTACTCCAGGAGATCTTTCTCACCACGTCACTTCAATCAAAAGGTCACAGATATAATTCGTAGCGTACTTTCATTCCAATACCCTATCTATATGTTATTTGTCTCTTTAAAAATAACAGTTCGATTGATTTCGCAACTTTCTAAGCATTTTTAATCACGAAGCTAGGGTATAGCAAGTGCAGCACAAACTGTCATTGGGACATGTCTCAAGATGATCGAGATACGGCATATCGTTGTTCAAAAGAAGGTTGATCTTATTCTTTATCGCCAGAGTGACCACGGTGTAGTCCTGTCACACATTATATTCAAGCTGAACCTTTTGTTGTGCAGTAGTACGTGGTGTCTATTGGCATTTCCAAACCACTTTCGTCGCTAAGATATTGATGGCTACACCATCGTACTAGTATCTCACGTAGGACCTTTTTTCATTCTCGTGGCAATCTGAAACCTGATTCGCTTTTTTTTGTGGGAATTTCCCTCGAGATACTCGCCCCATTTGGATGAGTTTATCTGCATCATGTCGTCCCAGCGGCTTGTTACGTCTACCGTCAGACATTTGATGTCTTTATCACGTTGTATCCGAAAGATTCCGTAATTAAAAGTTTCAGAGAGCATCTCAAAAATTAAAGCTCTCTTCAACACGCTCGTGTCCGCAAAGAAGATTCTCTATTTCATGTGTTTGTTCTTCACAATAATCATCGAGTATCGTTGAATTCGCGACTTTTGAAGGTCCATTAGTCTTCCACATAATGTTTGTATATTATCAGATTCAAAGACTCAATGGCTACTAAAGACGCAAGTGAAATTCTCGCAGCTTATAAGGCCACGCCAAATGATAGAGGATCTGTCTGCATACTAATCCACGATTTTTACGTCATGTTTCCCTTTTTCTACAGCGATGTGCGCATGCATTCTATTGCGTTGCATATTTCTATGTTGTATAACTTATTTTGAATCTCATTTTAACGTGGTTGGTTGGTTGGCTAAGATCGCATATGTTCACTCAGTGCGCCCTCACGGTGTCACTTCATGCCATACCAGAAATCTACTAATACTCCGTCAAAACCCTATGATACCAGAGACCTCAGTTCTTAGCTAAAATTTAATCTTGAACCATTGAGAAATATGTCGACTGCCCTTCACAGGATAAGTTCAGGCGTCCTTGCCGGACTACAATTTTACGATGAGGAAGAAAGAATTTCAGAAGGACACAGTAGAATGAGTTCTAGAGTGCCTGATGGAGTTCAAATTCATGAGGAAGAGAAGATGTCTGAGTCCTATTCTGGTGACTCTATAGCTGCTACAGGATTTGATGATGCTGCGACGCAAAAGCTGGTTCGGAAGCTTGATATACGACTCATCCCAATTCTTGCTACTATATATCTGTATAATAATATACCAATTTGTCTAGAATTTCTGATTACTAACACTGGCCAGAGTATGCTTTCTTGATCGTGCCAATGTTGGCAATGCACGAGTCGAAGGACTGGAAAAAGACCTTCACATGATCGGCCTCGACTACAACATCGCGTTGTCTGTATTTTTCCCCTTTTACGTTGCAGTCGGCGTTCCTAGCAATATGATAATCAAGAAACCTTGTCCAAATATATGGTTGACGGGAATTGTATTATTTTGGTCAATTGTTATGGTATGCACGGGCTTGGTGCACGACTATGCGGGCTTTCTGGTTGCCAGATGCTTTTTGGGCGTCGCAGAAGGTGGCTTGTATTCAGGTGTAGTTTATTATATCACCATGTGGTATCCTCGAAATGAATGTAGCTTTCGCATAGCACTATTTTTCTCTATGGCAACAGTAGCAGGAGCATTTGGTGGGTTATTCGCCCGTGGAATTTCTGGGATGTCTGGAGTAGGTGGTAAAGATGGATGGTCATGGATGTTCATCATCGAAGGGCTTCTTACCTTTTGTGTTGGGTGCATATCATACTGGGCCATCGGGGGTTACCCAAATAAGTATATCACAAGTTCCTATATCATTTTTCATACATGTCGTTGTGTGTGAAACTTACATGAACTTAGTGCAAAATTCCTCTCGGAAACGGAGCGAAAAGAGGTTATGAGACGACTTGCGATTGATCGAAACCTTCTCTCTGATGATTGGAATTCAAAATATGTCTGGCAAGCTTTAAAAGACTGGAAGATATATGTCAACATGGTGTTGGGCTTTTGCTTGTCAACGCCTATATATTCATTGTCTTTGTTCTTACCCATAATCGTGAAAGATATGGGATACACCAATAATGCTGCACAACTCATGACCGTTCCACCTTAAGTTGTCGCATGTTTCTTCACGATCTCTGCCAGCTTTTTTGCTGATAAAATGAAACAGAGAGGTTGTTTCATTCTAGGATTCTTGGCTGTGGGTATAATTGGAGCTGCACTACTTATCTCCAGTAATAAGACACCTGTTCAATATACGGGCGCTTTTTTTGCAGCGCTTGGTAAGCAAAGCACCTTAACCAAATCAAACCACATACTTATGACAATAATCGTGTAGGTGTCTTTCCAACTCTTTCCTTCTCACCACTTGGGTAGGAAATAATCTAAGTGGGAGTCTAAAGAGAGGAGTCAGTTTCGGTATGGTCGTTGGCTTTGCCAACTTCGGGGGTATCGTAGCGGCTTTTATCTATCGCTCCGTGGATGGTCCTAGGTAAGATTTTATTCCATTTCAGTGCATCAATTCTATTGGCAGTTTCTCGATTCTCCAATGATTCATCTATACTGACTATTAACTTTAGATTCATCGAAGGACATACGGTATTCATCAGTCTATTGTCTTTGGCTTTTGTTTTGACAGCTCTCATGATGACCTATTACAAGACAGAGAATAATCGTAGGGATGCTAGAGATGCAGAACGAGGCCTAACTGCGGATACCTATACCCCGGAAATGAAGCTTCAACAGAGAGATGAGGGAGATGATGCAACGTTTTGGAGATACACTCTATAATTTAGGAAACGAGCTAGACCATAGAGATCTCGAAGATTGCCCCAAGGAATCCTGATGGTATCTATATGATATCAAAATTACTCGAGCTTGCCTTCTTTTTGAGATGCTATGTCTCGTTCTTCTCGATGCATGGATACAAACATGAGCGAATCTAAGTGGAATGAGCAGATCTAGCTGAGTATTAAAGATGATCTAAGCCAACTTAGCCAAGCATGCTAAGCGTCAAAACTTCTAAAGTCCGATCCTAATTGGATGACATATTGGCGCTTATTCTTCTTCGACGTCTCTAATAAAATTCCAGCTGCTAATACTCTACTTCATCGTCTCTGTTTATATATCGTTACTACAATCAAGTACTGAGTCTTGTCTTAATAACTTTGGTGACTACTGGCTTGAATGCACAGACTGGCTCTGAACAACGTAGAATTAACCTTATCTGATACTTAAGGTCGACTGTCCCCATATTTATATGGGATAATACAAGACTAATGGTTAGCACTATACAATGCCTACAAGCGCGTTACTTCGGAGAAAAATGCATACATGAAGATCATATACCATATATACACAAATAATCTATTTATATCCGATAACCAATCGAAAATCTTTAGTGACAGTCTTCTTGGCCCATTTGATAATCTACAATTTAGGCTTGGGCACCATACTCCTCTCTTTAACAATCCTGGCTCCTTCGCTTCTCAACTCGAACTTCTTAACCTTTCCACTACCCGTCTTTGGGGTTTCCGTTTTCAATCCTTCCTCTCCAAACCAAAATACATGGTGAGGAGCCTTATGCCATCCCAACTCTTTTCTTGTCCATTCTCGTATCTCTGCATCTGATAACTTCTTTTTGACTGCCGCTGAATCTTCTCCAATATCTAGGAATGCACCAACAACTTCTCCATATTTGGGATCTGGGATTCCAACGACTATAGCTCGAGAGATGGCAGGATGGGCATCGAGACGAGTTTCGATTTCAAGGGGATAGATATTTTCACCACCTATTTGATAGTTAGTTTCATCAAAAAATCGTACGATGGGAGGATAACTGACCTCGGATAATGATATCCTTAAAACGTCCAGTGATGGAGCAATATCCTCTCTCATCGAAGGAAGCTTCATCTCCTGTTTTCAACCACAAAATCCCCTCTTCATCTCTAACCATTACCTCTGCCGTCTTCTCCTCATTATTCCAATATCCTTTTTGTAGCGAATATCCAGATATGCAAAGCTCTCCTCTTGCACCTTGTGGGACGATATTTCCATCTCGGTCGATAATTTTAGCACGAAGATGTGGAAGGATCTGTCCAACGGTCGCTAGACGAGTGTCGATGGTATCATATGTATAGGCATTGAAGCAAGTGGGTGAGGTTTCCGTTAATCCTGTCAACTCTGTTAGTTATTTGCACTTCCATCGTGATCATTCTAACTTACCATAACTGGATGTGTATTCTCTCATATTAAGTTCTGTCAACAATCTCTTCATTAAAGGTCTTGGTACTGGGGCACCAGCTATTATTCCTGTTCTCAGATTGTCACAGTTAAAACCCTCCGGTCGTGGGAGACTCAAGATCTCCTCGAACATGGTCGGGACACCATGAAGTGCAGTACACTTCTCATCTGATACCGCCCGCAGTACCGCAGAAGCATCGAATGTTTCCGCCGGGAGAATGATTTTTGCGCCATGTGTGATAACTGCCAAAACTCCAAGTACGAGACCAAAGCAGTGAAAGAGCGGTGGTGGACAGCACAAGATATCTTGAGGTGTGAAGGCCAATCGGTCGCCGATTGAGTTGGCATTGTTGACTAAATTACTGTCGAAAACTGTCAGGGTATTCTCCTCGAGTCCGGATAAGGTTATGCTTACAAGTGTGTAAGCATTGCTGCTTTTGGACTTCCAGTCGATCCACTTGTGAATTGCAAGTTTACGATATCGTCTGGCTTTACCATAATTTTTACTCTCTCGAATTCTGCCATTGAACTTGCTCGACCTTGACGTTTCAGTCCATCGTAGTTCATGAATCCATCTCGAGCACCCCTCAACATCACGACCTTATCCAGGAATTCAGAAGTGCCATTGTGCTTTGGCAATGGCCCTAGTTCAGAGATAAGTCTCTCGGTACTCTGTTTTCCGATCTTTGGTACTGTAAACAAGACTCGACAACCTAACATTCGTCAACAGCAAGACTCAGAAATCTGGAAAGCCGCCTTACCAGCATGTTTCAGCCCGTTCTTAGCCTCTTGAGTTGTGTATGTATTATTCAACACAACCAATATGCATCCAATGTAAGCCGCGGCGAAGAATACCGAAATATATTCCGCACAGTTGCCAGCCAATATTCCAATTCTATCGCCGGATTTTATACCTAAAGACAATAGTCCACGAGCCACGGCAATACTCTCTTCCTGTAATGTCCCATAGTTCCATCTCGTTCCCAGTGAAGGGCAGACTAAACATTCATTTCCAGCACGAATTCCTGTTTGTTGATCAAGCAAATCTCCTAGAGTAAGTGCTAACAGCGGCGGACTCGACGCTCCCTGAACAATCGACAAACGTGGAGTCTCGTTCTCAACTTCGTAGAGAGATTGCATGGTGAAAGAGAAGCGGAAAATCTATTAATTGGATTGCAAGTACAAAAGACACACGAAGAATAGATCGAAAAGATCAGATAAGATAATAAAACCAAGGCGCATACAGGAACTAAACAGCCGTCAATTGCCTAGGTTGCCCCACGGGACAGAACATTCGGTATGAGTCGTGCATTGGCATGACTAAAACTTCGTCGGGGAGAATCTAGTTGAGGATTCGGAGTTCCGCAAGAAGCGGAACCATTGATCGTTGTGCAATTTTTCTGGAGCGGACCAAATTTCCACATGTCAAATGGATATGCATTTTGTGACGTAACGAGGCAGAGATCCACTGCATCTGTAACTAACTCAGACAAGGGTTCAACACGAAGATTGAGTTGGTGTGAAGTACGCCTATAGATCAGCACCATCTTCGAACCGAGCGGCTTCCTGATATGGGAGAATGCAACCATGAGTCGTATAGCAACCATTCACCCCCAGGGAACCTCTCATGCGTCGGAAGTATGTATTCAACTCGGAGTTCTCGTATGAAAAACACAAAGACCGCTCAAATCTATCACATCATTCACGAAGAAAAAACCTTTCACACCTCAAACTTGGCTCCACTGAAAAGATCTCAGATCGTCACTCATGCAGTAATAAAAACTAGCCAGTGGGACCCAAAATTCCACCCATATGAACCCCGAAATATACCCCAATGCTACTCTATCATTCGTTCAATTTAGTCTTGAAAACAAAAACCCCACCAGATCCCATCGACTCCGTCATCTAAACCCAAAGCGGCAGCTCAAATCCACCATATGCATTCAAACTCTGCATATGATATCCCGGACGTGAAAATTTTCATCTGATTAGATCGATTGATAAGATTAAGCGTTACGAAATGATCCACCTTATCTGCGCTAGTGGATTTTTGCCGGGAATATACCATAAGAATGATATTATCAGATTGAAGATTCCGGATTCGGAGGAGAGATTATGAAATTGACGGGTGCTGGTTTAGTGAGTGGGAATTTATTATGGAAGGTGGGCAAGGTTGCCCTTGATATTAGCCAGGGCGTCCTGCAAGATGATGCGAAGACTTGTTTTTTGGGGATTTGTGTTGCGTGAGGTGTAGAGATATTGAAAGTGTATTCAGCCTGAAAAGATTCTGGAAAGCTTGACAACTCTTGAAACTGCCAAGCTTCTCGGCTTTGGGCACTTGGTTTTGACGCGAATTCGCAATATCACGTGAGATTGACGTAACTTTTCTTCTTTAGCTTTCAGCAAAATGTGGTGAAGCCGCCTTTTGGTATAAGCTGTGTTGTGAAAGGTTTTGTGTAGCATTATGATAGACCGGAACTCTGAAATCTTACCACCTAACAGGATGAGATGATGTTGGGATGCAGCCTTTTCTTTTACTTCATCAATTTTGCTCTCAAAATCTTCATTAGGGACCAGAAACACTTATGTGCTGTTCTCTCTGAGCAAGGCTTCTCTTACGCATAGTCTTCATTTCACTCTCCTTTCTGCTGACTTATTTTGTACCGCAATCTCGATCTCTTTGACTCTGGCGTGGGGTTTTCTTGCAAAGTTAGTATTTTGCCGGTATCTCCCAAGAAACAGCTGGAAGAATGGCTGCATAAATGTCAGAAAATCTAAATAAGATTCAAGGAATGTTTACTGGACATTGAATGTTCTACACACCTTCTGCATCGGCAAAAGACCCAAGATCTCTTATTGGGACCTTCCTCGGGATCATCCCCAGTACTTATATAAATGATACCACTCCACAAATGCCACTGTCCTGGTACACGTCCCAGGCATTCGCATTGATTTAGCTTGCGTATCTAACCCCGCATGATGTAGGGAGAGATTTTTCCCTTCTATTTTAAATGTGTCCTGCTGACTCAGGTCATGTTCAAGAGTCGCCGGTCTCATGTACTTGAGGTATTCTTTGCAAGGATTGTGAGAATTGTGCAGAAACACATGCAAGGCTCAAAATGGAATCTGGTTGGAGAGGAGGAGGAATTCAAATGCTATTGGCCCTTGGATCTAGCTACGGGTAGCGACAATGATGATAAGGATTGGGATTCTGCGCAATTTCAGTCTCAACATCAATGAGCTGTAGCAAAAAGAGTGTGGCGAGGCATCTCTTCAATAGTTGCTTATAGTAGTTAAGTTAGACTAAAATCACATCTTCAAGCTTATTCAAATTCCATTCTTCTCCATCCATGATTCCATGTACATAGCAGTCTCCAATTATTTTATATTCCTCCTTACCTCCCATCCGACGTAATATATACGGTACTTTCCCGCCCTCGAGTAGGAACAACTGATCACCAATCTGCGCATCCATTGGTACAAGACCTATTCACCTTGGCTCTTTGGCTATAAATAATTTTCTCATATGAGTCGCAAAGTAAACCAAAGTATGGAAGCGAATGATATCTGAGTTTGCGTTCTCGGCATTTAGCAACTGCTTCCCTCCGAGACGAGGAGTGCCTTCGATTTCCGATTCCCACCATGAGTGGTAACTTTTGCGCGCTTGCGAATCGTCCGAAACTCTTCTATAATAATACTCGCTTGCTGAATTATTGCTTTCGGATAAATCAGAGGCTATCGACATACAGAGAGTTTGAGAAAAAGCATCTGAGTAGGTTGTAATTCGCGAGGACCTCGGATATGGCTGGTCGAATTGGGTCTCACTCTGCGCCAATTGCCTCCACTCTCTATATGTCGCAGCCATCTCTTCATCATTATCGACCTCAACATCGTTTGCTTTACCGAGTACCTGAAGACAAGTCAAAAATATACCGCGTAGTGCAATTTCTGAGTTTCGTGTTTCTTTCACTATGGCAGAACTTTTGCCGGAGGCTGAAAATTTAGGGAACAATCTGTGACGTCCGCTTACAGTATCCACTAAAACATGAGAGGGTCTTTCTGCTGTCCAGTCTCGAATCCAAGAAGGGCCTTTACCAGCCAAAACTCCCGTGCAATGCCACTTTCTTGGCCACAACTGGCTGAGAATATCGAGATTTCGCGCCTTATTGATTATATCCACTACTGTGTTTCCATACAATAGGGCAATATCAATGCTGTAGTCTGGGTGGATAAAACTGACTTCTTCAGTCGCAAGAATACCTAACAGACCGTATATCTTGTCTCGCGGATCTGAGCAACGCCGTTCCCCAAATGTATTGAGAAGTCCTTCCAGACTATTTGATACATTGCCACCTCGGTATTCATGGAGGAATCTCATTTTCAGAAATGATGTTGTGATGAACCCACTTTTGCGCGGATTACAACCGTCCTTGGAATGTGCAAGCTGACTATTGAAAATAGCCGACAGGTCATTTTGAAATATGCTTCTCCGTCCTGATATTAAGAGGGTATTTTTCCCTAGAAGAGCTTCTTGAACAGTCCACATTCGGTTCCACCAAGGGTTCTCGAAAAGTCGAATGATCCCGGCGCCTGTACGCAAGTTTTGAGTTGAAAATGAGGCAACGTCATCGTCATCACTTTCCCAGTGAGCTTCGAGATCTTTTAACATCATTTCAAATGTATCGAAAACCAAATCGTTGTCTCTCTCCTCATCAATGTCATCTCCTTCCGGTATCAATTTATCCATCCACCCCGCTATGAAGCTCGAAGGCAAGCATTTGTTCGTTTTTGGTTCCCCCAGCCAAGCAAGGACAATTGATGATTTTGAGTAAATTGTGCCCATGTATTGAACCTGTGAGTTACGCTCGGGTATATCTTCTTGGTTGATACAGATTGCGTCAATCCACAAAACTCTTGGTAGATCGCGATACCTCAGATACCGAAGTGCAGACTCCAAGTTGGTGGTCACTGGAAAAGAAAGGCCTTGGAGGTTAATATCGCATTTGTTTGTCGGATTCCCCCAAACATATGAGAGAGCCTCGTAAACTGGCTCATCTATCAAGGAAACTGTCGTCAATGTGCAATAAATATCTTCTGAAAAGCCTCCAGGTAGCAAAGTGACAAGTCTCACTTCTTTTTTGGAGACCTCAAGAGTATGATATAGCTGCGTTCCTTCCATGATGGAAGCCTTTCTCTTTCAAAAATCGGCCTCGACAAAAATATACCTCTTTTCCTCAAGAAAGGGCTTTTAATTAAAGGAAATTCATCTCATGGTGTGGTAGCAGATGACTTACGATGACGAGAACTGTTGTGATACCATATTCACAATGTAGTACAATCATCAGCTTCTTGAGTAGCGTCTGGGCATTTATCGCGATCGACCAATCAAGCGCAGGCTGCTTTGCCTTTCGGATATTTTTGCATCTTGGCGACGACGCCCTGTTATACTGAGCTGAGGTTTGTCGGAAGCAGTTCATTCCGAGAAAAATTCTATCGCAAAGTAAGCAGAAAATTAGAAACTGTGATAAGCATTGTGAGCCACATCAGGGATCATCGTTTCTACGCGTCTATAGCCGCCGCATTCAAGCATAACTACTAGGTAGCTACCATATTTACGACTTTCTTTAACATGGAACTTTGCTCTTCATAAAGTTTGAGTATACTCAAAGTACTGGTTGCAGTAAGACAAGATGAAAATGATATACTGAAATAAAGCAATGCTACCTTGATCCAAATATAAATCTAATAATCACCCCCTCCGATCGCCAGTTTAGGAAGGCGATTAGGAGGGAGGATATGTACAGAAAATATATCTTGCTGCGAAGCTTTTTTGATTTAAGAAGTTGATATCCTCTGCAAGTAATTAAGATATCCATATCTTTACCTTTGGGGTTCTTAGGTGGTCATTGAATCAGAGTGCACTCCAATTCCCCTATTCACAAACTCATGCTGCAAATATTCTAGCATCTACAATTACCTGATACTTTTGTTCGTAATTTGTTAGATCGATGTCCATTGAATTGTCTTTCATTCATCTTAACTGTACAATCCGTTGCTCTACGAACGCAACACCATTAGGTGAAAATCTCTACCCAAAGTCCCAGTCCAAAGATTTCAGAAACCAACCTCCGTCGACCCATTCCCATCTCGATTTCAAATACCTCTCCACGACACTTCTCTATTAGACCATGTGTGTACAACGCAACACTATTTACTTGGGATGTGGCGATGCCACATTCCGTATCTATGGCTGCATTAGACAACTACAGCTACGATGTAGTCCTCCAGACTGCCCTCGATTTCAGATACAGGTGGTAGAGATTCCTGGAGTTTGTTCTGGCTGTGGTGATGGTCGTCGTCGTCGTGCCCGTTGTAAAAGTCAGGATTCTGCTTGAGGAACTAAAACGTGGGGCGAGAGTGGGATTTTTAACAGAAAAGCCTGGATGGAGGTTAAAGAGTTAGTTGGTTTAGCCATGAAATTTCGGGCAGGGGCGACTCTGGACTGAATGGCTATGTATTTGCATGTAGAGAAACGGAGTTAAAATTTGGATTCACTGTAGTATATTTGCGGTTCTTTATCAATTTTTCTAGATAGACTCCCGCGTATATACCGATGATCTTTCCGGAGGGGAAAGAAAGAAACACAGCGTCCTTCTCATATCGCATTATCATACCACTATGTCGATTTACATTCCTCCTGAACATGTCATTCATGAAATGAATGCCAAGTGACAGTGTACATGAGCGAGTTATAATTAGTAGCCCATCATATAACTTGCATGTTAACATTTCCATTAGTGTTATTGTTCATGTGAATCTTTTTCTGCTTTTCGAACTAGTTGTTCCGGCGCCTAATATAAAGTGCCAAATTTTACTAGTTATGTGATGCTTAACTCAACATAAATTCATCCGGTATTGTATGAATGAATCGTAAACTCCACTTCAATCAAACTTTTACTACTCACTCCTATAAAAAGTACTTCCACACTGATATTCTACTCTTCAACTACAGAAATCCTTCCACGGCCAAACCTTCACAGCCTCCGGGACCTAAATTCTCAAGCAATCAAAATCACTCTCAATACGCAACGGCGATGTGCATAGAACAAAGGACAAATTTCCCATGTGTGTATACAGCAATTCGCATACAAGGATGTCTTCAACAGCAGCAGACAAATTGCAATCCTTCTCTTTGTCCATTCTACCAAGTGACTTTTCTCAATGCCCCCATGGTATCTAAACCGAAGCGCGATCAACAAAATAAAGAACTACACCTACAGAACTCAGAGTTTTTGGGACCTGATGGTAGGATTGAGGACGGAACTGCAGTACAACCAGAGACTAACGAGAACCTGGTGAAAGATGGGTAGATGGAGATGTAATAGATGAGAGTCTTGGGTTTGAAGCCATCATGCAGAGAGTCTTTTGACGCTGGTGGCTGAATGCTTTGTATCGAAGTATCTTCTTCTGCGAGACTTTAAGATAGATAGAATCAAAAAAGTTGCATTTCCATCTCTGCAGACATGTAGTGTTGGTATCCGTGTGCTCGCTCTTTTACAAGATTCTCCCTCGATGCTTGGAACTCCGTACACAAGTGAAGCAGACAACCCATTCGTGATTCACTGAAGTTCTTATCAGATGCCAACAATCTGGATTGCTAATCTCGGCATGTTGTAGTAGATGAACACGAATTATCAAAATCAAAATTAGAAACATTCACCTCAACATTTGCAATTTCCCGTGCTAAATGACATACAGCTACTCCTCCAGCCATATCTATATCAAAGTTGAAATCCATTCCTGAATCATAATTTTCCATCTCCAAGACCCCGAAGATTCAAGCTCCATCAAAGTCAAACTTCAACACCTGCAAAGAACGCCCTCGTCAAGCAAGGTCCCGATCATTTCGTCAGGTTCATCAAGATCAGTACGCTCCTTCCCAAACAAACCGTCGAATATCTCAACTCAACCTACCTCACCATGTGTTCAAGCCTGTTGACACACTTCGCCTGCGGACACGCTGGCATGCGTAACACCGAGAAATGCCCAAAATTTAGTCAACTCCAGCTCAGCCATGTAGCAGCCTGTCCATATTATAAGGCGTACCAGCAAAACCAGGCTGGAAAGTGTTTGGATCCCAAATACAATTGTCGCTGAATGGGTTTTGGTGATGGATCATGGAGAGTGGAGGAAACGCTGTCAAGGTTGGGTGAGAGGTTGGATAGAAATGGTGGAGTTGGAGGACAGGATGAAGAATGTGAAGTGAAGAGGGCAAGGATGCTGATATGATTGATGTTCACAAAAAGGACTGGGACCTGATAATTTTAGTGGAGAGACGAAGGGACAACGACATCAAGGGGTAGCTATTCATCTTCCGATCACACAGCAGGAGCTCTACGGACCTGAAAGAAGGATCGAGAGTGAATCAAGATGAACATATAGCGAATACAAAAACATACCAATCAAAAAGCACTAGCTCATAGACCGCAAAGCAAGACTAGAAGTGACTTAATGACTCCACAATCTCCATATGTTGAGAATCCACTTCCCCACATCAATTACATCCAAATCATTGTACTCGAGTACTCTCTTGTACACCTGTTCTCTCGTAATCGTCTCTTTACAATTGAAGTTTGTCTTCTTCAACTAGTCTAGAGGTATGGAGCAGATTACAGTATAATCGTCACTTTCCTCTCCTCCTCTTCCTCCGCACTTCTGGCCACTTACGAGGAGATATTTTAGGAAAAAGGCCAAGAATTTTCTTGGAAGAGTTTGAGAAGGTGTGCAGTCAATTTCCATCTCTAAAAATGTACGAAATCACCAAAAAGTCAAATGTGATTGCCTACTACTGGAATCGAACCAATGATCTTAGCATCGCTGTAATGTCTTACATACAAGTGCTACGCGTTACCACTGCGCCAAGCAGGCTAAACTATTGATTTTCATTGCGCAAATCCGACATATAATACTAGTAGACAAGATGTTTTCTCGAACCCTCGGCAAAGCCACTGAAACAGGAAACTTATGATGAATAACATCAATCCCTTTTACTACACGATGAGAAGCTGCATCGAAATTTCCAAGTTTCTCACCGCTGAATGCGTGGCCAAGAGGTTTGTGCGTGTTAACAAACGCACGTCGAAGTCGATGGATCATCATGCGATCCAGTACTATAGGTTCCTCGTTGAGATTGTAACGGCCCTCCCCGAGGTCATCGTTCCAGGTACGCAGATGCAATCTGGTAATGACAGAAACCGCCGATTCTGAGAATGTGACCTTGTCAAAGTCAGAGAACCCTAGTCTTATTATGAAGCGGCGTCTAATATCCAAGCCTTCTGGATGTCAGAAATGCAGAGAAAATGTCTCAAATTGTATGTCTCGTTCGAAGGACTTTCTAATACATCAGTTTTCTCCCAACGCCAGAATCTCGAGCATGTATATACGTTTGTCATTTCACAAACTCCTGCCCATGATTCGGATCACATTCATCTATCGCATCCTGTACAATTGCAATCTTAAATTCATACGAATCAGCCTCGGGTCGAAAAAACGCCATCGAATTTTTTTGGTGTAACCAGCAAAAGTCTCTCGGATTGGGCTACCATTAACCACTGCATGTTATCCCTGATGACGAGTTCTACCTTCCTTCTTTCTTTCGTCCTGAGTCAAAACTCTTGACTCGGCAGTTTCACCCCACATAGAAGCAGAGGAGCGATCCCACCTGCTCCACTTACAGCGGTATCGGGAAGGTGGGGGTTTGATACAGAGACACCCAATTTCGAGCTTCCCAGCCAAGACCTTATTGCAGGATAAAGCTTTCAAGGACGAAGCTTGTTCGTCGATTATCTGAGCTGCATGCATGGGTTGATATGTGAATCGTTGTCATACATGATGCATCGTGTATCTTTTCCGAATTTATCGAAAATAAATCGGCAGAATTTTTTTATTTTTCGAATACGAGATTTGTGCGAAATTCGTGGCTAGAATGATAAAGTAAGAGAGGAAAGTAGTGCTAAATAATTAGGACGTAGACATTTCAAAGCAAAGCTAAGCATCAGTAGTTTCCATACTATGTACATTGATGTTTTCAAAATCTAAAAGTTCTACTACTATTAGCGCCAGAAAATGCGCCGAAAGGAATCAAATGAGATCTCTAAACACCATTCATCTATCATTCAATATCGTAATAATCGAGCCAGCCCGAATATCTACAACAATGCTCTAACCATTCTGCTTGCTTGTTCTTTCTCGTATTGCGATAGTAACTTCTCGTTTTGTGTTGTGAGTGCCGCTAGATTCTAGTGAAGACATGTTAGGCACAATACGCAGAAAATCTGGAGAAGGAAGAAGGTAAACTTACAGAAGATGAAGCTGCCACGCATAAGTTTTGCAACGCATCTGTAGCTTGGAGCATGTCTAATTCCTCGCTTTCATTCGCAAAGGTCATAGACTCTTCACTCCCATCCAAAACTCTATCCGCCTTGAACTTCTCTCCAGAAACCATAAGATCAATGGCTCTTCCATTCCCTCTTTGCTCGGCTCCCTCTACACTACCTTCAGAGAACTCAACCCATCCTTCTTCCCTAACAACCTTGACACACCATCTAACATATTCTGTCCACTCTTCCATACTTGGATTCATTTCCCCTTTGGCCATCCATTCTCCCAACATACCCTCCTCACTTAGATAATTGAGGAATGTATATCGACAAGTTGGATCTAAGCTTGTAGCAAAATCTTGCATAAAGACAGCTTCATTTTTCAAGCCCCAAAGATCTAATTCAGGAGTTTGACTCAGGAATAAGATCGACAACGGACTCCGTTTCACCGTCGCGGTAATAGCGAGACTGAGTTGAGCGATGGAAAAGTTTGTTGAGATGATGTCGTATGCGCGCGCGCGATTTGTGAGATGAGGATGAGGCCGAGGAAGAGATGTTTGGGGGGGATCGTAGCTGGGGGTTTGGAGAGACATCATGCTTTTGTTCTTGTTTCTTATTCTCGGTCTTCTTTTGCACTGATGGTGACTGAGTTGTAGAAGATGTTTGGGAAGTTTTTAAGGATTTCGAGGACAATGAGACTTGAAATGGGGTGGTGGAGGTGGAGAGAGGTATGATGTTAGATGTTGACACAGAAGAACAAACTAGCATAGCAGGAGAGTCGGTCAAGGAGAATTCTAGAACTAAGGAAATCAATGTTGAAGATTGTTTGTCCGATCAATAGCTAGCAAGTTGGAATCGTGAAGGCGGTCAAAACATCAATTAGCTTTAGGTAACAATAAAGTTTGATAAAGCAGGGTACAGTTTTTCCGCTGGGAAAGGAAGGGATTAGAGACGGGAACAAGAGTCATGCCATTTCATGTGATAAAATGGCAACAGCCCCTTGAGATCCCTACCTGTTGAATTGTCAGTTGATCATGCAGTCGCCAGTACCGGGACCGATGCCTAATCCATCATGATTTTTTCCAGACAGATTAGATTTTAGGTGCTCACTGCGGTGATCATGCCATCGTGGTGGCTAAATTGACACTAGCCGGACCACGTCCAATGATTTTCAATCTGATAACTTAATACGCTCCACACTTTTAGGGTTCCAAAACCTCGCAGGAGAATTTCCATCTGATAAATATCCTTGGTTCTTAAGTCCACTTCTGGTCCTCTACCATTGTTCGTCCTGATTTGACACTTATTGCTTTCCACCAAGATAATGCGGTCCGTATGATACAAAGCTTGGGAGCTCGCCTGAGCCTGATTGAGTTCTATATCCGAGGATAGAAAATTCATGTGAATATTTCAATGGTTCTCATCTGATAAGATCAACCTTCTGCTTGCGTTGCAGTGGTTGCACCACGTTACCCACGGGCAAAATGCATGTTCCTTGTAGTTGCATCAGTCTCTGAAGCCTGCTAATAAGCAGTGGACCCGCCATCGGCCCGGTACTGAGGAGAAATCGCAACACAAAACCCTATAACATAAGCTTCTGTACTTATGGGATTTGGCATAGCATAGGAGAACGACAAGATCCGACAAGCCTCGCGCCCAGCTTTTAATAGAAAGAAACTTGTATCTGAGCTTTCTGTTTCAGGCTCTTGGTGCTTTAGATTATATATTAGATAAATAATCACGTTCTCTTTGTGGGTACAAATATTCAATGAAGAGGGTTGAACACCATTCTTAGGTAGGCTTCATGTCTGCTCTCTGGGGTCGAGTAGTATTGCGGCTGTGATTGTCATGAAATATGGAGGCCGAGTTTGTGTGAAAGTGTTCAAACAATCGACATTTGGAAATAGCCGCGAAATAGTTATCTGATAAGATATGAATGCAAGTCACGTGGGTCAGTTTTGGCTTGAAATGTGCTGCGCTTAGAACCGGTCCTCTGCGACATTAATCTGTCGCATTATTATTGGCCATACCCATGCAATGAATAACGAATACATCAATACGTTCAGATGGCTTCGTGATGATTATACAAGACTAAGAGATGGAGCTGAACTGTTTGAACGGGTAAACGGACGTTATGCAAACGCAAATTGTGATGGTCCAGGCAGCAGTGCAGTGCAACAAGATCCGAGTAGTCTCAGGAGCGGCGACCACGATTGTTCCATAAATTCAGAGTCTGCTGGCAGTTGTAGTAACACTCGTTCGGTGGACAGTATTACTGTTAGCCAAGGTTCCTCTACAGAATGGCCAAATAACGGCACGAAGCAAAATGTGCCCCGCAGACCTCGCAAAGGTCACAAAAAGTCGAGACGTGGATGTTACAATTGCAAGAAACGTAAAGTAAAAGTATGTTTCTCACTCAATAACATGAGACCTATGTTTGTTAATAGTTCCAGTGTCAAGAAACCTTACCTTCGTGTCAAAATTGTGCACGAAATCAACTGTCTTGCAGCTACCCTACGCTTCCACCTCCAATATTACCCCTAAAGCCTCACCAAATTTCTAATCCAAGCCCGGTCCCGTACGGAAACTTGCAAGCTACACCCACGATATTCTCTTTAGATGACATGTTCATTTTCCATCATTTTTTGATGCATGCTCACCCCTATTTGCCTGTAGGGGGCAAGGAAAAGTGGGTTTGTCATGTTCCAGTCCTGGCTCATCATGTGAGTAGTTTCGTTCTCTACACTTTTGAACAGGAGCGATCTAACAGAAGACCAATCTCAAGAATTCTTTCTTACTTCACGCTATGCTTGGCTTATCCGCATCCCACATTTCAAGCACTTCACCATTTCTCCCCTTTAATTCTACGCGCAACCCAGGAAGTCCTGTCAAAAAATATCACAACCTGTCACTGCACCACCGCATACTCGCCATCTGCGGGCTGTCAGCGCTGCTTGCCAGACTCAATCCCTTGACCACGACGAAAATCCAAAGAGAAACAATCCAGGCGACTCTCTACTTGCTGACGTTTCAATCTTGCTATCTATCTGATCTATCTGGCTTTTTTGAACTCTTACATTTTTTCCGTGGCTGCAGCATTCTACGTGATAGCCATCTCCTTGGCAGGCAAGATAAAGGGATAGAAATGTGCTTTGCTGGGGATGGAGATCATTGGCAACAGATGGAGCGACGACTTGTTGATCTGCCTGAAATTCCCAATCATTCCACCCAGGATGCCAAAAGATCGTTGAATCTCATTAGAGATCTATGCCAGAGGAGTAAGATCAATATGGAATTCTTTGGAATGCTTTTAGCCGTTGTCGAGCAATGGGAAACCTCTTCTCTATCCGGTAGTCTTTTCCCCACTATACCTTCTTCCCTTTACCTCTTACACGGTATGCTATGACAGTCTAACACCTCAATAGCGTATTTCAAATTTGTTCAAATCTATCTCGCGATCAGTAAGATGAGTAATTGTACCTTTTACGCTTTTATAAATGAAACGAATCAAGTGGCGAGGGTATTAATTGCTCATTTTCTAGCAGTGCAGAAGATCATGGGGCCTATTCTTTGTCGTGAAGCAGAAATACATAATCCTAGTAGTATAAACGGTGGTCTTGGAGTCGGGGGTGAGATCAGAGGCCATGAAAAATGGGTGGAGGGAATTTGGAGTCAGTTGACTCGGGACGGTGAAGTAAAATGGAAGGAGTCAATGGAATGGCCAAGGGAGGTTTTCCGGAGTGAAAGTTCGGATAATCTTGAAGATTTACAAGGTTCGTGATGTATAACTCATACAAATTTCTGGCTGTATTTTATCTGTGCATAAACATAGCTCGATATATTATCTTTTGGTGAGCAGGTGAACCATTTTGATACCACTACTACGGAACTAGTAGAACACGGTCGGGTTATTATACATGCCATTGGCGGTTGCACCTGATTATTCTCTCCCTAATTATATGACAATTCTGTCTTGCGCATTTATTTCCTTCTGACTTGCATTCTAGATCTCTTTTTAGCAACGTCGGTGAAATCAGAATCATCCCTCTACACAGAAAACACAGACTACCTCTCTTGTAGCAAGAGGTTATATATATGTGTAATATATATTGATGATATGCGCAAGTGGTGACTCAGATCTTGAATTGACTTTTGGATACTGATTTCAAATTGATTTTCTATTTACAATGATAGAGGACCTGTATATATAGGCCTCTTAGGACTATCTAGAACCTTCCGTTGTCTCCTGTATTTCTAATCAATGTCGTCGTCGCTACATATCTAGAATCTTCTACAG
>PQXI01000301.1:0-36133 GCA_004786145.1 Botrytis paeoniae | reverse complement strand
TCCCCCGGTATACTGTAGCTGAATCACTGAGGCCTATAATACCATTATAGCCTATAAGTTGGTGATTCTACAGCCTGTTACTAATCCGTTGTAACACTATCCCCTTCTTAGCCTAGCGCTTATCCCAAGCGTTTATATTAATACGTTTTCCCTTTTATATACTTTAATAATTGTAGTGTTTCCCTTCTTCATTATACCTCCTCTGAATACTAACAAAAGAAAAGAACAAATCCGTCTTACTCGTCTTATTGAATAGAAAGATTTCGAAATATTCTTATGCTCATTATGCAAGCGTATTAATCGGAAATATATTGTTTCGTTCTCTGATTCTTCGTAGTACAGTGAATGCATTCATAATAGCAAAAAATGTAATGTCCAAGGTCTGTCTGAAAGTGATTGGGAAAGTTTATTCCAACAAAAGAAGAGGTTGAATCAAGAAGAGAAAGAGGTTATAACTAAAATCCTATAATTACAAAAGCAGAAATATTTCCTATTGAAATATGAGTCTGAGATACTTCGTTATAGTTTACAAACTCTTGATGAGCTAATAGAGATAGAGGAGAAGAAGAGATTAAAAAAGGAAAAGATTAAAAAGGAGTATATTGAAAAAGAAATAATAAATATTAATATTACATCTACTCTTATTAGTTCCTCTTCCTTCGACTTCTTCGATCCTTCTTTGTCTGAGTTATTCGAAGCGGATCTTGAGGCTTTATTAGCAGATGTAGATACTTCAGATGGAATGCCTATAGCTTCTCAGGGCAGCTGAGGTCTTTCTTGAATTCCTATATGTTTTCTGAATATAAGTAGTCTAATCATTTGATTAAATACTTAATCTTGTTTCTGATGTATTTGTAGTCTAATATTATTTCGACATTATATATGACGTTTGGGTTGACTGGTTCAATTTCTATAAATAGCGCATTTAGCGCTCCTGATAGTACTGGTTCAAGTAAGGATATATAGAATACTAAGTGAATATTCATTATGTCTAATAATTTCAATCGATAATTAATTATTTCTATTATCTTATCAATCTTAAATAGTTCTAGTTTTCTGTAATCGAGTTTATTACTTAATCTCTTAGTTTCGATATTTCGTTATAGCAAATAAGCTTTATCCTCTTTTTTAAGCGTAGGTTTCATACTATGTTTCGTATTATAGTACGCTGCTATTCTGGAAGATATAAATCTTAGATCAAAAGCCAATTGCTCTTAAAGATCTTTCAGCTATTCGACTTGTATTATTACTAATTCGGTATTAACTTTTTATAATATCAGGATTTTATACGCTTATAGATTAAACCCAAAATTAGCTTGTACTGAGGTGATTTTTATAGTTTCCGTTTCCGATATATTATATACGAATTGTATCATAGATAATAGTTCTACTCAATTGTCTTGTCAATAATTTACATAGTATCTAAGATATACTTCTATTATCTAATTGGTCCTCTCTATTTGACCATCTATTTGTAGATGAAAAGATGTTAATAGCTTTCTCTTAATACCCATAAGTACTAATAAGATAATCCAGAATTTCGAGATAAAGAGCTTATCTCAATCCGAGATTATCTCATTTAATACTTCGTATATACTCATTATACCCCTTAGAAACATATATACTAGTTGCTTAGCATCCCATGTTTCCTTGAATGGTATTATATAAGTAAATTTCGTTAGTCTATCTATTATATTAAATATTGTATTGTACTCAATTCCTATAATAGGATCCTTTGAGAGTGGTAGTTTGACTACAAAGTCCTATGTGATAGACTTTCATGATTGAGAAAGTATGTTTAGAGTCTGGAGCTGACCATATGAAGCATATCGTGATAACTTATTCCGTATATAAGTATTACAATTTCTAATAACTTCTTCAATTATTGTTTTCATTTGTAGGAAGTAATTGATTTCCTGTATTTTTACAAATGTTCTTGTAATTCCTTGATGTTCATATACCGGCAACTCATATTGTTTCATTACGAATTCCTTGATCATTTGACTCGGAATGTATACTTTTCCATAAAAGTATATAATCTCGTTTTCTATCGTGAATCCTGATTCTATTATCTTACATATACATATAGCTATAGCATTCTTATCATAATGTAATTGGATTTTGATCCTGAAATGATTGTTTTTCAATATATGCGTAATTATAAGCTGTGATACATTATAAATTAGTAATTCGTCTTCTTTCTTGAATATAGTATATAATTCATACAATTTATTCTCTTGATATTCTGGTTTTCGACTGAGAGTATTAGCCCTAGTGTTTTCTAATCCTTTGATATATGAAATCTTAAAATTATAATTGGTCATAGTCTCCGACCATCTGATCTATTATCTATTTAATTGCTTTATTGTAGTAAAGTAAACCAAGTTCTTGTGATCTGTATACACCTATACTATATACTTCGATCCTTCTAAGTACACTCGCCATTCTCTAAATACATCTACTATTATTAGTAATTCTTTATTGTATATCTCATAATTCAACTCAGCTGATAATAGCTTTCAAGAGTAGAATACGATTGGTTGGTATTTCTCATTCTGGCCCGGCTGGCTCAGAACTACGCCTATAGCAAAATCTGAGGAGTCCGTTTTTACTATGATTAGTTTCTCCGGATCGAATGTTAATAGTATTAGCTCCTTTACTACTACTTGTTTAAATATATCGAATAATTCATACACTTCAATAATCCACTCAAAACTTCCTTGATCTTTTTTAATTAAATTAATTAAGGATATTGTAATCCCTGAATAACCTCTAATAAATCTTTAATAAAAGTTGACAAATCCTAAAAAGGACTATAATTCCTTAATCGTATTTAACTGCTTTCATTCAAGTATTACCTTAACCTTATCTTTACTTATCTTGAATTCTTAACTTGATACAATGAACCCTAAGAATTCTATTTCCTTAATGTAAAACTTGTATTTGCTTGGTTTACATAGCAAATCTGCCTTGACTAAGCTTTCGAGAATGCTACTAACATCCTTAATATGTTGGCTCTTATTGTTTGAATATACTAGAATATCGTTCAAGTAATATATATAACAAGTATCTAAGTATAATAACAACACATTGTTTATAAGTCTTATAAAAGTAGCTAATACATTAGTTAGCCCAAACGGTATAACTTAATACTCGTATAGCCCGTATCTTGTTTTGAAAACGGTTTTCCATTCCTTGCCTTCCTTCATTCTGATCAAATGATACCAGTTGTACAGATCCATCTTAGTGAATATTGTAGCTCCGTCTAATCGATCTCTTAATTCCATAGCTAATAGGAATGGATATCGATCCTTCTTGATAAACGTATTAAGCTTTCTATAGTCCACAACTAGTCTCTTAATACCATCCTTCTTGGATACCCACATAGTTGGACTTACCACTTGGGACATAGATTCCCTGATCCATCCCTTAGCCAAATTGTCATCAATATATTCCCTGAGCGTTTTCAGCTCATTAACTAATATTAAATAAATTAGGATATATATAAGCATCTTGCCTTCCTCCAATATTATCTCATAATCCCATAGCTTGTATTCTGGCAAAGCCTTATAGATCTCTGATTCCTTGAATACATATTCGTATTTCTTATACTATTCTAGTATCATAAGCTCTTCTGCCTTGATTGCGATTTCTTGTCGTGTTATTGGCTTCTGTATTTATAAAGGAGGTATACTGGCCTTCACTCTTAATGAAAGACCCTGGACTGAGTATCCTATATCGCCAGTGTTATTTGCATTCAACTCTCCTTGACATATATTACATTTCGCAAACGCCTTGAATATATTATCATAACCATCCTTACACTAATCAAATGTCACTGTTCCTTGTGACCAATCTATTCTGGGATTATGTGCCTTCAACCATAGCATTCCTAAGATGATCTATTATTAGCCCAATAGCACAATGTCAAGCTATATAATCTCCAAATGTTGAATCATATTCATTTGTACTAATCATATCTCCTATAAAACATTCTCATCAGATCCTATTAGCTGTCCGTCAACTAGCTATAATTAATAAGGATTTTGTTTCTTTTGGAATAAGATTCCTAAGTACTTTGTAGCTTCTAATATAATAAAATTTCTTATAGCTTCTGAATCTATTATGACTTGCTATATTTGTTCGTTTATTTTGACTCTATAATATATTTGTTCTGCTTGTTCTATAGCATTCAGCTATAATGTAATTTGCTCATTTTCGTTATTCTGAATAATCTCATCCTCTAGTATTACCCGCCGAGGCTCTTCTTCTCCTAGATAGACAGTGCTGATTCCTGATCTAGTCTTATCATCAAGTAAATCCTTTTATAGGATATATCAATACATCCCTTGGGTTACTCTCATTATCGTTCCTATCACTAGTGGTGATAATATAGCCTGAACCTGAACACAATACTCTTCTCCAACCTTTCTACAAAAGAACAGAGTCTAATCCTCATTGTTCTCCAACATATAATAGTAGAAGACTTTCTATAGCTCCCTTTAGTCTAACCATTCTAAATATTCATTGCTAATTCTCTTCAAAAAGAATGAATTTATAGTAATTCCGAACTATAGAATTCAGTATTGATTGATATACTGGATCTCGTAAGTCTCACCCTTTTCAGCATTCATTATACTAAGATTATAGTTGATAGTTTCTTTATCGGTATCTTCAAATCTCCAGATACAACGGTTCCATTGATCGATTTGTTAAATAGTCTATGATTCTCCTAATTATAGGTTTCTGTTTACCCATGAGAGGCATTCGATCTCTTCTTCTTCTTCGAGTTCTTCTTCGTAAGCTGGTAGTGACATAGCTAGCCCTATTACACTAATAGTACACAATTGTAGTATAAAGGTAATATTAAGTTGGCCCTTGTCAAACTTATTCTTAAAGTTGCCCTTTTTACCCCCTGTTTTCTTGCTTCGATATTCTGCTATCCGATGCCCTGCTTTTCCATATTCAAAGTATAAGTTATTTTCTTATTTTCATTTTTTCTCTGAATCATTATTCTCGTTTTTATAATATGTAGCATTAAGTTTCATAGGGTCTCCGTATCTCTGTGGATTGTGATATGGTCTTCCCTCATTCTTGCAATAACACCTTTGCTTTTGATTTCTTTAGGGTTTATATGATCTTTGACTTTGTCGATATTAGTAAAGATAATCATCTGATTTGATGGAATTCTGAATTAGGTTGTTCAAGTCTACACTTTCAGCAAATCTTTCTAATTTCAGTCTGACTTCTGGTTTAAGTCCTTTACAATAATAATTCATAATAATGACTTCATCCTACTTAATTGTTTTCGTATATTTTCGAAATTCCGTAGTATATTTCAATGCTGATTCTATCTGCTTAAAATCAAAGATCTTATCTTCTACTACCTCTAGCTCATTAGAATTCCCAAAGATTCTACGAATTTCTATCTTAAATCCTTCAAAACTATTGAAGATTGTTCGAATAAGTTGTATACGATCCTGTTCGTTATACTCGAAATAGTCTCACAAATATGATTGAATCCACTTGCTTACTTCTCCTCTGAGATAGAATACAGCTCATATACTCTTGGATTTTGTGACTATGAATTTATCCTTATTAAATCGAAAGTAGATTTCTAATTACAAAAGGAAGGTATCAAGTTCCTATCAACTACCTTAATACTTATCTGATAAAGCGATTTTAAGGGTTTCGTTGATAGTGATCTCCTATAGAACATCAGCCATTTCGATATTATTAGTGTCTGCTGTCAATATAGACTGTCCTATAGGAATATTTCTGGTTGCTATATTTCAGTGATAGATTATCGAATTAATACTTGAAGCAGAAAGGGTACTCAAAGTGTTACGAGAGCTGCCTCTAGGATCATATAGAAATATCTAGAGTTCTCTCGAGATGGTTTAGACTAGACTTCAAATAGGAATTCAATAAGATTGTAACTGGTTGTAATTCTTATAATTATAATAATAAAACTAATGATTATTTTTGAGTATAAAGCTCTATATTGTAATGAAACCCATTCCCTTATATAGATCTTTGTCTTACTTGGACAGCTGGGATAGCCGGTCGCTCCTGGAGCACTGTCGTTCCTGAGCTGTTCATTACGGGATACTAATCCCGTGACTCTTGATGTCCTAGTTTATTCTTTTGTCCTGGAGCTAATCCTCTAGGACATTACTAATCCTAGTGAAGCCTTCTTGCTTACTATGTTCTATCTTTCCTAGGACCTACTGTCCTAGGAACTATATTCTAGGTTTCTAGGGTATCCTATAACTAATACTATATATATACCTGAGGCTTTCCTTGGGTGCCTAGTATCCCCCGGTATACTACAGCTGAATCACTAAGGCCTATAATACCATTATAGCCTATAAGTTGGTGATTCTATAGCCTGTTACTAATCCGTTGTAACACTACAATATAAAACATAATATAGAACCTACACTTAAAGAGAAGAATAAAGTTTATTTGCTACAATAAAATATTGAAACCAAAAGATTAAGTAATAAATTTGATTATAGAAAACTAAAATCATTTAAGATTGATAAAGTAATAAAAACAGTTAATTATTGATTAAAATTATTAGATACAATAAATATTCACCCAGTATTTCATATATCCTTGTTTGAACTAGTACCACTAGAAGCGCCAAATGTGCTATTTATAGAAATTGAACCAATCAACTCAAATACTATATATAATATCGAAATAATACTAGACTGTAAATACATTAGAAATAAGATCAAGTATTTAATCAAATGGTTAGACTACTTATATTCAGAAAATATATAGGAATTTAAGGAAGATCTTAACTGTTCTGAGAAGCTACAAGTATTCCATCTAAAGTACTCACATTTGCCAATAAAGCCTCAAGATCTACTTCGGACAACTCAAACAAAGAAGAATCAAAGAAATCGAAGAAAGAGGAATCAATAGGAATAGATATAATATCAATATTTATCGTTTCTTTTTCAATATGCTTTTTTTCAATCTTTTTCTTTTCTAATCTCTTCTTCTCCTCTGTCTTCACTAGCTTATCGAGAGTTCGTAAACTATAATAAAGCATCTCAGATTTATATTTTAATAGAAAACGTTTTTGCTTTCACAATTATAGGATTTTAGTTATAGCCTTTTTCTCTTCTTAATTCAACCTCTCCTTCTATCGGGACAAACTTTCCTAGTCACTTTTAGACGGATCTTAGACATTACATTTTTTGCTACTATAAATACATTTATTGTATTGTGAAGAATCAGAGGGCGAAACAATATATTTCCGACTAATACACTTGTATAATAAGCATAAAGGCATTTCGAAATCTTTTTATTCAATAAAACGAGTAAGACGGATTTGTTTTTTTCTTTTGTTAATATTCAAAGGAGACATAATAAAGAAAGGAAACACTACAATTATTAAAGTATACAAAAGAGAAAACATACTAATATAAACGCTTGGGACAAGTGCTAGGCTAAAAAGGGGATAGTATTATAACGGATTAGTAACAGACTATAGAATCACCAACTTATAGACTATAATAATATTATAGGCCTCAGTGATTTAGCTGTAGTATACCAGGGGATATTAGGCACTTAAGGAAAGCCTCAGGTATATATATAGTATTAGTTATAGAATACCCTAGAAATCTAGAATATAGTTCCTAGAATAGTAGGTCCTAGAAAAGACAGAATATAGTAAGCAAGAAGGCTTTATTAGGATTAATAATATCTCAGGGGATTAGTCCCAGAATAAAAGAATAAGCTAGGATACTAAAAGTTATGGGATTAGTGTTCTGTGATGGACAGCTTAGGAATAATAGTGCTCCAGGAGCGACCGGTTATCCCAGCTGTCCAAGTAAGACGAAGATTTATATAAGGGAATGGGTTTCATTATAATATAGAGCTTTGTGCTCAAAAACAATTATTAGTTTTATTACTATAGTTATAAGAATTATAACTAGTTATAATCTTATTGAATTCCTACTTGAAGTCTAGTCTAAACCACCTCGAGAGAACTCTAGACACTTCCACATGACCCTAGAGGCAGCTCCCGTAATATTAGCATCTCATGTTTCTTTAAATAGTATTATATATACAAACTTTATTAATCTATTTACTATATTGAGTATTATATTGTACTCGATATCTATAGTAGAATCTTTTGAGAATAGTAGTTTAACTATAAAGTCCTATATAATAGACTTTCATAGCTGAGAAGATATGTCTGAGGTCTGGAGCTGATCATATGAAGCATATCGTGATAATTTGTTTCGTATGCAGGTGTTACAATTTCTAATAATTTCTTTAACTATCGTTCTCATTCATAGGAAGTAACTAATTTCCTACATTCTTATAAATGTTCTTATAATTCCTTGATGTCTGTGTGCCAGCAATCTATATTGTTCCGTTACAAATTCCTTAGTTATTTGACTGGGAATATATATTTTCCTATGAAAGTATATAGTATTGTTTTTTATAGTAAATTCTGATTCCATTGTTTTGTATATGCGTATAGCTGTAGCATTCTTATTATAATGTGATTGGATTTGGATCCTGAGATGGTTGTCTTTTAATATATAAGTAACTATAAACTGTAATACATTATAAACTAGTGATTCGCCTTCTTTCTTAAATATAGTATATAATTCATACAACTTATTCTCTTGATATTCTGGTTTTTGGCTAAAAACGTTAGCTCTAGCGTTTTCTGATCCTTTAACATATGAAATCTTAAAATTATAATTGGCTATGGTTTCTAATCATCTGATCTATTGTTTGTTTAACTGCTTTGTTGTAATAAAGTAAACCAAGTTCTTGTGATCCGTATACACCTGTACTATATATTTTGATCCTTTCAAATAAACTTGTCATTCTCTAAATACATCAACTATTGCTAGTAATTCTTTATCATATATTTCGTAATTTAATTCGACTAGTAATAGTTTTCGAGAATAGAATACAATTGATTACTATTTCTCTTTTTGACCTGGTTGGCTCAAAACTACCCTTATAGCAAAATCTGAAGAATCCGTTTCCACTATGATTGGCTTCTTAGAATCGAATATTAATAGTATTGACTCCTTTGCTATTACTTGTTTGAGTGTATCAAATGACTCTTGCGTCTTGGTGATCTATTCGAAACTTCCTTGATCCTTCTTGGTTAGATTGGTTAAGGATATTATAATCCCTGAATAACCTTTAATAAATCTTCAGTAAAAGTTAACAAATCCTAGAAAGAATTATAATTCTTTAATCGTATTTAACTACTTCCACTCAAACACTATCTTGATCTTATCTTTGCTTATCTTGAGCCCTTGGCTTGATACAATGAACCCTAAGAATTCTGTTTCCTTGATGTGGAATTCACATTTGCTTAGTTTATACAGCAAATCAGCTTTAGCTAAATTCTCAAGAATGTTACTAACATCTTTAATGTATTGGACCTCGTTATTCGAATATATTAGAATATTATTCAAATAGTATATACAACAAGTATCTAAATATTGTAATAGTATATTATTTATAAGTCTTATAAAAGTAGTTAGTATATTAGTTAGCTCAAATGACATAACTTGATATTCGTATAGCCTATATCTTATCTTAAAAGCAATCTTCCATTCTTCCCCTTCCTTTATTCTAATCAAGTGGTATCCGTTTCGTAGGTCCATCTTAATAAATATTACTACTCCGTCTAATCGATCTCTTAATTCCGTAACTAATAAAAGTGGATATCGATCCTTTTTTGTAAGCGTGTTGAGCTTTCTATAGTCCACAACTAATCTCTTAGTACTATTCTTCTTGAGTACCCACATAATTGGACTTGCCACTTAGAATATGGATTCTCTGATTCATCCCTTAGCCAAATTGTTGTCAATATATTTTTTGAATGTCTTTAGCTCATCGGCTGACATTGAATAAATTGAAGTATGTATAGGCATCTTGCCTTCCTCCAATATTATCTCATGATCCTATGGCTTGTATTCTAGTAAAGCCTTATAGATCCCTAATTCTTTGAAAACATATTCATATTTCTTATACTGTTCTGATATCATAGGCTCCTTTGCCTTGATTGCGATTTCCTGCTGTATTATTGGCTTCTATATTTGTAAAGAAGGTGTACTAACCTTCGCTCTTAATGAAGGACCCTGGACTAGGTGTCCTATATCGCTAGTATTATTCGCATTCAACTTTCCTTGATGTGTATTACATTTCGCGAACACCTCTAGTATATCTCTATAATCACTCTTACACTAATTAAATATCACTATTCCTTATAATCAATCTATTCTGAGATTATATACCTTCAACCATGGTATTTCTAAGATGATCTATTGTTGACCTAATAGTACAACATTAAACTGGATAACCTCTATATACTAGGTTATACTCATTTATACTAGTTATATCTCCTATAAAATCTTTTCATCAAATCCTACTAGCTGCCCATCAACTAGCTATAATCGATAGGGGTATTGTTTTGTCTAAAGTAGTATTCCCAAATACTACACAGCTTCTAATATAATAAAATTTCCTATAGCCCCTGAATCTATTATGACTACTTATATATATCCATTTATCTTAATCTTATAATATATTTGTTCTACTTATCCTATAGCATTCAATTGTTGTATAACTTACTCCTTACAAGTTCTCTTAATTCAATAATTCTTAACCTTTCTTTTCTTAGAAAACCATTCAATTGCTTCTTTATCTAATCAATGAATTCCGTAGAATTTATTATAGTAAACAGTCCAGTTTAGTATAACATATTTTGCTTCTATATTATTCCGAGGACTTCCTTCTACCTCCTTTTGAGGGCTCTCTTCTATTACAGAGAGTATTGGAATTCAGAAATACTCTTATTCCTATAAATCTATAGCATTCATGCCTTTCTAGTTTTGTAATAATTCCTTAAGTAATCGCTGGAATTCTTCGCTAATGAAAATATCAGTGTTTTCAATTGTAATTATATCTTCTTGAATTACGAAAATAACATTGAGTTAGCCCTTGCCAAACTTAGATTTGAAACTACCCTTCTTTCCTTCTGCCTTCTTGCTTCTACAATCTATTACTCAATGCCCTGCTTTTTTATATTCAAAGTATAAGTTATTCTCTTGTCTTTATCTCTTCTTTGAATCATTATTCCCACTTGTATAATATATAGCGTCTAGTTCCATAGGATCTCTATATCCTTGTGGACTGTATCGTAGCCTACCCTTATTCTTGCAGTAGCACTCTTGCTTTTGATTTCCCTAAGGTTTATATGATTTCTGGCTTTATCGATATCGATAGAGACAATCATCTGATTCGATAGAGTTCTGAATTAAATCGTTTAGATCTATACTCTCAACAGATCTTTTTAATTTTAGTCTGACTTCTGATTTGAGTTCTTTGTGGTAATAACTTATAATAATAGTTTCATCCCATTTGATTGTTCTAGTATATCTTCGAAACTCTATAGTATATTTCAATACTAATTCTATCTATTTAAGATTAAAGATTTTATCTTCTACTACCTCTAACTCATTAGAATTTCCAAAGATTCTACAAATCTCTGTTTTAAATCCTTCAAAACTATTGAAGATTGTTCGAGTGGGTTGTATATAATCCTTATTATTATACTCGAAATAATCGCATAAATATAGTTGGATTCATTTGATTGCTTCTCCTCGAAGATATAATACAGCTTATATACTCTTGGATTTCTTAGTAATAAATTTATTCTAATTGAATCGAAAGTAGATCTCAAATTATAAAAGGAAAATATCGAGTTCTTATCGACTACCTTAATACTTATCTAGTAAGACAATCTTAAGGGTTTCGTTGATAGTAATCTCCTTTGGAGCGTCAATCATCTCGATATCGTTAGTGTCTCCTATAAACTGACCTGTAAAGATATCTCTGAATACTATATTAGCAGTTGATTATCGAATCAATACTTGAAGTAGAAATGATACTCAAAGTATTATAGAAGCTACCTCTAGAGTTATATAAAAGTATCTAGAGATCTCTTAAGGTGGTTTAGACTAGACTTCAAATAGGAATTCAATAAAGTTATAACTAGTTATAATTCTCATAACTATAGTAATGAAATTAATAATTGTTCTTAAGCACAAAGCTCTATATTTAATGAAATCCCATTTCTTATATAGATCTTCGTTCTCTACAGAACCTTGAGACTCTGTTCTACCTGAATCCCTTGGATCTTATAAATCTAAGTAAATATTCTTCGATCCCATAGATTCTCTAGATCCATCACGTGACCATTTGGCCATGTGACGCGGTATGTTGGATACCGTCGTAACACTAACAAAACCGCTATCAAAAGATATATCCAAAAGGTTTATAGAAATATTAGATATAATAAAAGAAAAGAGATAATCATAAAGATTTACAATATTAATATAACTTTACTCAATTTGAGTAAAGTTATTTCAGTGTTCTATAAGAACCTTATCATATTGAATCCAAAGGGGAGTATTGAAGATAGTAGTTCACATGGCGCCAAGATACAGGGAGAGCTAGTCCTATTCGAGCCTAGTGGAAACTCTCCCCACAGGAAGAGTTTTCATTATATAGAATTGAAAGCTCTTCAAGAGATATAGAGATAGTTAACATACAAGTGAATAACCTCAAAAGGCCCTCAAAGTCAACCCTAAGCTTCCCATCATTCCCTGTAGAGAGTCATAATCTTAACATAGTATATTCATTTAGTGTTTTTATCGACAGACCTTTGTTCAACAGTCCGGAACGTTCCTTTACAAGCATAGTAAAAAACCCTTTAAGAACTCTCAATGTTGGCTTCAAATCAGGGTTGTTGAGTCGAGTAAGATAGCTTCATAAGAAATGTTAGTAAATCCATATACAAAAGGTTGAATACAATAACTTACTCTTCCCATGACTTCCAAATCATACGATAGCCACGTACTATTGGGGGGGCAGATGATAGTGAGTCCCTACTAGTGTTGTTGTCTTCGAGGTCTGCAAGCAGCTCATCAAGAGAAAGGGGTTTTGACATTTTGAACATATATAGTAAAGAATAAAAGATAGATATTTAAAAATCATATATACTTTGAGAAAGGGATGAGAACTGTAAAAGAGGGAATGGGAAATGTAAAAGAAAAGGAATGAAATGAAATAGAGAATACAAAATAAAAATAGATATTGGAGTTTCAATATTCCAATACAATTGAAACAGGGAATGAACATTTGATCTCCAAGTAACCAAAATCATAATATTTAGTTCCGGGAAGCTGTAAATAGGAAAACAGAAAACCATATTTTGTAATTGTATTAGGAAAATAAAGATGTAAAATATTCGTTTACCAAAAACCGTTTACGAAAGACGGATTTAAAGCAGCGGTGTTCAGTAGGTCTTATATTTTGAGTCCGAATTAGAGAACAGCAAAAAGCGTTTGTGGTTTAGTGGTAAAATCCATCGTTGCCATCAATCTCTTCTTCTTCTGAAGAATAAGAATTAATCAACATCGATGGGCCCCGGGTTCGATTCCCGGCGAACGCATTATCTTTTGCTTTTGGAATAGATTCACCTTATCGATTCGTTGGTTTGTTGTCGATTTTTGAAGTTGTGGTGGGTGGCTGTTTGGACCTGATTTGATGGGCGGAAATCATAGTGTTGAGTTTTTGTTGAGATACCGAGGGACGCTTTGACCTCTTTTCTGGGAAGTTGCTTTTTCCAGTTGTGTGAATTCCTCTGTGCACTTCTACTTTCACTTGCGGGGATAATGTCAATTCTAGTATTACATTTACTGTCAATATAAGATGACTACAAACAATGACAGTTCCATAATTTGGTTGCTGTTGTATATCAACAGCTCTTTCACTATCTTTCTTATGAAATAAATTGCCCGCGTGCCGGTTCTTGCCTAGGTAGAAATCATGGAATCCCTTTTCTACAGACAGATCAATTCAATCACATGATTGAGCTCACATCTTCGAAGAGTTCACCAATTGTATCAAACGTAACTCGTTTATTTATCTCATCACACATCCTACCTCAAAGCTAACTGACCCCACTATCATACATAACCTCCCCCAACCTTTGGAAATTGTGCATGCACCTAGCCAAGCATAGATAGTCACCATTGTTAATCAACATCTTTGATAATCGATGATCATGACTTTCACTTATCAATATAGTGGCATCAAATAAAGCATTGGGTGGCGTCGTTTGTGATCATAAGACAATGGCGAAACACTCGATAGCAGCCCCCCTCTTTTGGTAAGCGAGACTTCTATGGAAAGTTCGAGGGGAGTGGTAAAGGATCGTGATATAACTTGCTTTCCCTTATCAATCCTTTGTGTTCTCTTTGACTAACCATCATATATAATGAATCTAGCGAGGAACCAGATGCGGGCTGATTTTTGAATGAATCAAAAAGTTCCTTTGTCGAAGGAAATTATCAAAGCCCGACATTTCTTTGTAGTGAAGCATTGAAAATCACTTTTTTCAAATCTTTTAGGATATGAATTTGATCCCATCTATACTTTCGAAGTAAAATATCACATCACTCATCACTATCTCATCAAAATCAACTCGCCATGGCAAATGATTGGAAATTCCGCTCTCGAATGCCCACCACCTCCATCGCTCAAATACAAATTCCTCCCAGTCCACTCCGACGCATTAGCAAACGTAAGCGTGCCACCCGCGTAACAACCAGCGATGGATGCAAAGAATCCAACATCATCAACGAGCTGCGAAAGAAATATGAAATCGACCTTGAGCACCCCCCTCGCTATCCTCCCCAGTTCACTCTTCCTCACCCACCTATCCCTCGCCCAGAATCTGATAAATTCAATAGCAAAAAAAGAAGCGAGATAGAAAGAAGACAGTTCGCACCAATGACTCCTGATTGGGTTAGGAGGGTCTTGACAGAAATGTACAAAGTGGATGAGAAAAAATGGGGAAAATGGGCAGTTGATTTGGATGGTATGAAATTGGCGAAAGGTGATTGGAGGTATCTGTTGAAGGCTCACTATCGTGCATGGTACGAGACCGGTGCAATGGAAGAGTACGAGCTTGGCCATGTAACGAACACTATTGCCGATTTGGTAAGTTGGCTTTTAAAAGTTTTTCCCAGCTAGTCATGTTTATATACTTTACTTGCGTTGAATTTGAACATTCGAAGATATTTACTGATGTGGCAAACAATTATTAGTATGTTTACATGGCTTGCGATTACAGGAACAGAGCAATAGCAAGAACACTCAAGAGTGGCGACCTAGCTGGTGATACACCAACCAAACAAAAAGTCAGCTCTATAATCATTGATTCTGACAAGTTGTATTGGGATAGAGATAAAGGTCGCATCGTGAAGGAAGGAGAGGATGAAAATGGGGAGGATATTCGTCGGATGGTAGTGCAAGACTTTCCCAAAGCCTGGGAAAAGACCATGGAGGCATTGGCACAATATGATGATGAAACTTTTGCGAATCTTGACTATATTGTGATTCCACACGAATATAACGCCTTCCATACACAATGCATGGGAATAGCACCAAAGCAAAGGTTTGTCTTCCATATCGACAACTCCGGTCTGTCGCAAGCCAGATTTGAAAGTTCATTAGATGATAAGTACGGAGCTTACTATCATTCGTTTTTTCAAATGTCTTTACTTGAAGCTATCATATACACAAGATTTGACAAAGGAGAGATTGACACCGCCGAGTGGCCATTGTACGGGCAATGGTCCTACCGCACGGATCATAGAGAGCCAGACAATAGAACGACAGACAATAGTCCCAACGCAACTCGACAGAATGATACTTACAACTGCGCTCTGAATACCATGGCCAGTGCCGTGAATTTAATATTTGGATATGATATGGCTTGTTATGTGTCTGGAAAGGATCTCTCCCCCGTCCCTGGATTAACAGGAAAGAGAATAAGAGTCGCAGCGGAATTTTTGAATGGGGGATTCAACTACCCATTCAACTATCCATTGTTCAAGATCCCAACAGAGTTACAAGAGATCATTATTGATGAAACTTATAAGCAAAATATTCGACCCCCTCCGACTCTGCAGCCAAGGAAAGACGGCGTAGGAAGTATCATTGACGAATGGGATGATGACGATACAGAGGATGAAGTGGATCCAGAAACAGAGGAGGAGGAAGAGAAAGCACCCCAAGCAGAAGCTCGAACAAAAGTTAAGAAATCCACTACGTATAAACAGGTCAAATGGCATGGCCAACCCGCTTTGGATTGGGATCCTAGAGAGCCACATCCGACAGGACCAGGATCTACAGACGACGATTTGCCAATACGAACTCTTTGGCCTGCTCAAATGGATCCTACTAGAACGGGGAAATGTGGCATTGTATACCCGATCACAAAGCCGCGCTTCTCGGATCCAATGTATGGTGATGTATTTGAGTGCAAGAAGGCAGCCATATTCCATGGAATGGAGGGCTGGGAATTGTGGGAGGAAATGCCATTATATATGTTCAAGCGCTGGATGGAGAATGTAATGGCAGGTAGAAAACATGAAGAGTTGTCTCCATGGGTGAAGGTGCTCAAGCTTGATGGACGCGTTTTCTCCGAGACAAAATATTGAGGGACGAAGGCGAAGATGCCTAACAAGACTTATTGACTTATTCCCAATCAGCCTTTCTGAAATTGTACTCTCAGATGTTACTAATTCTTATTTAATTGCGTTTGAATAAATACATTGTTCATATCTTCTCATTGAACCTACAAATCAATATCTCAAGACTTCATGAAATAATTATTCAACGTGTTTTTCTGTGGTGACTTGCCGACTTTCTTTGTCGATGCCTCTTGCTCCGACTTTTCAGCTTTTTCACCAACCTTCATTAACTCAGATAATTCTTCGAATTCAGCAAAATTGACAATTCCACCCGATGCCTCCTTGTGGCCACGAGCAAAGTTCTCTCCTAGTCTCTCAACTAAATCTGTAGCATCCAAATTGGCTACCGCTTTTAATGACTCGATAATATTGACTGGTGGATCGCGACCTCGAGCACATCTAGCAATCCGACATGAGAAGTTTACCTTGCCGGGCAAGTAGCCATAATTGGCCACCATGACTATTTCTAGGGCTTTAGATTTCAAGAAGCCGGCCTTTCTAGAATGATTAGTGAGATTAAATAATTTCAATGACTCAATACATACCCATCGCGTAGCAATAACCGGGTGGACTTGAGCTTCGCTTTCGATTTTCAATACCGCAATTTTCCCATCTTTACTGAATTTTGGTGGTGTATGAGTCTGTTTTTCAACTTCTTCATTGATCTCGCGTCTTGCCTCGGCGAGTCTCTTATCTGTCATAATTTCTTTTGGATCTTTGGCTCCGAGTAATGCTTTCCAAGCAGTAATAACATCATAAGTACCAGTTCTTCGTGCTATAGAAATTCAGCGATTGAGGCTTGGGAATTCATTGAACATACGAGCGTTAATCAAAGAAACACAATTATTAATGAGTTTTTTTGTATGTTTCTTAAAAGTATCTTTCATATCTGGAAATGGGGGTATCCATTTTATGGTATTTCCTAGATCCCCATGTGTTCCTATTGCACAAAGATAGCCACATTCTTGAGCAATATCAGAATGAAGTTCTTTACAAATTTCGTAAGTCATGAGAGCTGTTGTTGGAACTGGAGGGCAATGGCAGCCTGAAACGACCTTCCCTCGAATGTTAGTATCGTTGCCACAAGAAGAATGCTTTCCTCCTTACAGTCGCATTTTTGGGAAAGTCATCACTTAAATGATGATCAATAATCATACATTTCGCACTCTCATCATCAATGACAGGCAAACCACCTCGACTTCCTTGATCTAAAACAATCACATAGCTAGGTTTAATTTCTGCCATTGCCTTTCTTTCGTATTCTTCATGGATATTCGAGCCTTTCCGCACTAAATGAACACTCAAATTCTTTTCTTCAAGCCCAAGCTTTATCAAAGTGCGATACATAATCACCCCAGCACTCAATCCATCTGCATCCTTATCCGGCACTATAAGTGTGGGTTTCTGAGCCGTCGCGCATTCTCGGATGAATTTGTAGGCAGATTCTAGTTGGTCACGTGGTGCGGGCCAAATCTCTTCGCCGACGGAAGTACGACGGATGGGAGTACTGCAGTAATCATCAATTTTGATGGTCTTCTTTGGCGACTCTGATATGATTTCGGCTTTCCTTTTAATTCCACGATCCATTGTAGGAACTCGAAGAACTAGATTTGAAGGTCTGGGGCGTATTGATAATTCTGTAGGAAAACTATTGATCCAAGGCCTAGCGGAAGCGGTATGATATGGAAGACTTCTTCGAGCCAAGTTACAGAAAACAAAAAGCATCGATAGGCTCGAAATGTACACAAAAGAGGTTGAATACAAAAATGGGAGAGGTTACTGTCTTTATATATAGAATGGTTTACATATAATCCGTGTGCAATATAATATGAAGGTGGTGTTTTTGCTTTGATGAAGAAATTTCGCGTTGGTCAAGGGGTCACTAGTAGGTGCACGGATTCACGGGACAGCTTGTAAGTGAAGCATAATTCTACACCAAAAAAAAACCGATTTTAATAATTCAATTAAAATTCATTGAATTGTTCGGAAATTTAAATGTAGAATTTATTAAGCATCAAAATATAATATATTTTAAATTGAAGAAAAAATAATAGATTTTGAGCTCAAAAATCTTAATATTACACCTCCTCAATAAAATATTTTGGTGGGAAAATATATATTCGATTATTAAAGCTTCAATTTCAAATTTTTAAATTCAATTTCTATATCATAGAAAACCCTTATGCTTCATTGTTATATATCTTAATTTCCGAGAAATTTATTGAGTTTTCTGAATTTTAATTGAATTATTAAAATCGTCTTTTTTGGTGTAGAATTGTGCTTCACTTACAAGCTGTCCCGTGAATCCGTGCACCCACTGGTGGGTTAAGGTTAATCATGACGTAATCCATCGATCAATGCAGTGCAGTGCGAACGAACCAAGTCACCGAATTTCCACCTCCCTTTTTTCCACAATAACATTGCCGTAATCAATCCTTCAAAGAATGGCGAGTATCATGAATGGAATTGGTATACTCCTCTGTTAATGTTTCACACTAGTATATTGGTTTGTTGTTCCATGTTGAACCGTCCATAACACAATTCGCATGAAATGTGGTGTACGAACGGGCCGGCGGTGGTTGCCATCGCACTTTAGGGAAGGTTAACATAACAAACAATCTCGTGTGTGGCATTTTGATATGGGAGGTGAGTAAGACTATAATCTGCGGGACAACAGAGAGCACTCCTCGGGTCCCTTCTACAACTGGATTCGAATGATTCATTTCATTAATTACAATTTTATTCACAGGCTTGCACATTTAAGGATTCGGCACGTTTATATATATTTTACAAAAGGAGAGTTTTTTCTTTTTTTTTTCTTTTTCTGTTTTTTCTGGGGATTTTTATCGGATCGAAAAATCAAGAACTTCGAAAAGTGCAATCTATCTATCTATGTCGTGCGAGGGAACATGTGGTTTTTGGTTGACTCTGTGTTGAAGTTGAGAATTCATGAGTGACTGATTGGGTTACCCCATTCTCAGAAATTCTTCGCCCACAACAACCTTCCGCCCTTCTCAAGTCGCTTGACCCGGCATTCGTATGGTGTGAAGCACCATTCATCCCTTGGTAGGAGTGATAAGAAATCGACATTTCCGCATTTTTGATACCTGCGACTGATCCCCGCGTCACTGAGTCTCTTGCGGAACTGGTTATGTCGCTCTTTGAGATCTTGAAGATCCTGCAATTGCTGTGAAAGTTCGAGAGTGAAGCACCAATCATCCATGAGCTTTGAATGTTCCTTGACCAACGCTTGATGTTCTTTTAAAAACAACTGGAATTGATGGATGTTGCAGCGGCGACGATTGCACTTGCAGCTGTCAACTTCGGGGGTCTCCCAGCGCTCCTCGATTTCCTTGGAACTATAATCGCAGAGCTGCGATGGCTCTAGGATTTTGCTGATGGGGACGTTCGATGATGAGTTCGCCGCATCTCAGCATCAACTGATGTAATGCAGAACTGCTCGTAGCAGAGATCACATGTGCAACCCTCTGGTGTTTCATCTTTTCCGTGAGCACTCTGATCTAGAATGTCGTTATTGAGCTTGGCGTAGATGGGCCAATCAATTTGGGATTTGATGAATCGAGGAATCTTGTCGATTTATTGGTTAACTCGTGAAATTCTTCTTTCTGAAAAAAATCGTGGTGGATTTGTTTTTGGAAGTTAGAATTTCGAGTTGTGAAGAGGTAGTAATCGTTGTGTGTAGATGTTGGTGCCTGATGAGGATGAGTTGAAGTTGACATGGAAGAATCGACCTCTTCCAAATTCCTGGTATACATTCGTGGATAATGTTGTTCTAACTTTGTTCAAACTTTAATCAGACAAGCTTGAGCCGCATGTAGAACGCGAAAAGGATGGAAATTTCAGTGTCTCAAGTGACCTCACTGCCATATTGTCCCCAACGAGACCGTTGGCGAGAACAATAGGCATTGTTCAATCTGATCGAGTTAGAAGCATCTGTTCCTGATCTGTACCCAGAGTCGGAGTAAAAATACCTTTACCCAATATCTTTGTTCTTCCGACTTTAGCAGCTCCATCTCTTTCGACTTACTGCACCTCGGATCATTATCTTGAATCAATCTAATCAACCTAAATTTTCTTCAATCCTTATCCAAAATAATCTCTTCTGTATTTGGGAAAACCCCTTTTCAGAATGCACTCTTGAAATATGCGAGGTTGCAAAACTACGAAGAATGCAATGTTGCCAGCTCACATTTCGTTTGATTGTTTCGCAGAATGAGTATTTTGTATGTGCAACATCAACCTCAACAGGTGCAAGTGACCAGGTATCTTGACCTTTGGGTGCTTAGTTGGAGATTAGAGCTCTGAGTTTCAGATTCTGGGAATACACAAAAATTGTTGAAAAACGTGGAGCGAAATATTCTTATTCCATGTTCTGCTATTATTCCTTTTGATCCGGGAAGCGAATGGAAATTGTTAGTGACAATCATTAAACCCATAGTATCATATTCTCTAGCATTTCAGCTCCGCCATGATTTTTCTAATCATTGATCACTCAAAACTTCGACGAAGTAAGCGACAGCCTTAGCTTATTTGCTTCATTTTTTGATTAGGAGATCTGCGTAAAAGAGTACCACAATCACAGTCTCTGTATTCCGTGCAAATAAAAGACATATCAAAGAGCCCTCTTGCTTAGGATTGTCCAAACTTTGCTGCCATGTTCCCCGGATATCACACTCCCTCTACTGGTCCAACAGATTGTGGCATTCTAATGAACATTCGTTCAACAAGTTATTTATCGGAGTGAATGGTGGAGTTTTAGAAGAGTAGCATGAAATTACCCCTTGTGTCGAGCGACTAGGCTGACATGGAAGCTTTTATTTTTGATAATTTGATGAGTAATGAATCTTGAGGAGCCAGTTATAAATTGAAATTCAAATAGATTCCAGTATCTACTTCTGCTATGTCTGCTGATACAAAATGACCCCGAACGAATGCCACATAACTTCCTGAAAGTTAGCCTAGCCGCGCTCCCCTCATTCTTTTGAACTCAGAACACTGTCAAGATACCCAAGGAACAAAACTCAAACAATAACATTCTAAGCCATTCCTTGCCCTATAAATACCATCTACTTCCTCCCAACATTCTTAATTCCTTTTCTCCTCATCCACTCGAGTTTTGACAGGATAAGAAAAACACAAGACTTCATCGAATCCAGATTCAGAACCCGATCCACATCCCCAGATCACAAGTCCAAGAAGTCACCACCAAAACCACAAATATGAATAACGGAAACGGCTCCGCAGTCATCTTTCACGACATCGAAGAACTTTTGCGCACCCGCGTCGAAGAAGAACATTCGCATATCGCCCTCCAAGGAGACCGAGATTTCGACGACCCACCCATCGCAGACCCAGCCCTCGAAGAACCCATCATCGACGACCCGCCAGTCGAAGTACCCCTTCTTCAACTCCGTTCACAACCGCCGCAACCACAATCACAATCATCCTGGTACTCAAACATCATCACGTTGATCCAGATCATCGAGTTGATTGCTTTGATCGCCATTGTTTTCTTCCTCCTCTTCGACTCTTCTCCTAAACCCACACCCACTCGAACAGGACCACCACCTCCAACACCAGCCGGACGGTAAAAGGTCGAATAATAATCCAGTCAATCCACAGGGATAACTAGGATAAGGATAGGAGGGGAAGAGGGTGGATGAAGTTCTGCGGTAGAGGAGGCAGGAGATAGCGTTCTCCACAACACGCTTTCTTTTGTAGGATAGACTGAAAAGACCTGGCGTTCATCAATCAAGAAAACATGTAAAACCAAAAAAATTATATAAGAATTTATAGCCCGAAAAACAATCAGTGCCAAGATAATACTAATGTGACTTTGACAATGTGCAAAAATCGCTCTCCATGCAATCATCATTTCTCCTACATATGCACTAATACGTGCACTCAAAATGGCTGAGCCACTTGGATCAAGTAGATGAATGACCCCCAATCTCTTCCTTGCGACACATATGACCCATCCAATAGGAAAAAGGAAATTATGCAGGTTTCCGACGAGCGGCAATACAGCCATCCGCATGAATTGTTCATCGCCAGGGATCTCTAGCCCTCAGTATTCTTCTGCTCTTCTCGCTTTCAGCTTGTTGAACACCGATTCCCCATTTACTCATTTATCACTAAAATCTTGCTCACAATATGTCCACCGCATCCAACAGCCAATTAATAGCCACAACAAAACGTGATTTTCATGAAATCGCCCAGCAACTTTTTCTAAAGACCCAAGAGCCTACAAGACCGCAGAATTATAGGAGCGGTACCTTTCGGCAGTCGAAAAGTTACATACTTCTCCATGAGGAAGAGCAGCATCTAGCAGATCACATAGCAGTCCTCGCCCAAGCCAAGGAGGGCGCAACTGGTGTGTCGGCAGCTATGATCGAAGAGTGCAATGGCCGAGATTCGTCATCGCTAACCATTCGAATTGCATCAAACGAGACGCCTTTAGCAGAAACTGTGGATGGATTGCGTAGATGTTTAGGTATAGTGGAGGAAGCTGCTCATGCAGGTGCGTCGTGATCGATACCTCACAGAACAAGAGTAACGAAGTCGAAAGACTAACCCAATTCACATGTACGGTTCAGAAACGGATGAGTACAAAGATATTCACAAGTCAAATCTCCTCATACAAATTATCAAGCTGAGCAAAAGTCGTCTGCGATGTCGCATCGGCCTACAAAAGAATCGAGGTGGAAAAATCAGACCTTCGCTTTTTGACAGGGTTGAATCATTGCGATGTAGACTTTTGGTATTAGAGGCTAATGCTGAAAATCCCTCTCTGCGAAGTTCTCTTTGTGCTAATCTTTCAGAACTGTGCCAGAAGATTGAATGCTTTACTCTCTCTTCTGAAGACAGACAACTGGGATCAATTAACCGCAATAATCCTAGCTACGCACAAAGTGTCAACGACTGCCAATAACCCATCACTTGCACGTCAGCTCCAAATTAAAGGCATTGACCTAGATCTTAGCCACCGCCGCACTGTCTTCTAAATCGACAAGATAAGCAGATACCTAGACATTAGTAACGACCTGATAGCCTTTTCTCGGAAAATAAGGTATAATGGTTTATTTCGCAACATCCGCTTGGAAGTGTGCACTGCACCCAAGGCCTAGTATCATAATGATCAAATCTTGCATGTCCACAGTGAAATACAACTCATCTCCTTCTATGAGCAATACCCTGCAGGTTTGCCTCCAAAGTGCATAGGATCTAGTAAGTCGGCTTGCTTTCTATGCGACTTATTCATTAAGAAACATGGAATTTACCGTATTTCGCATTCGCACGGCAGACTGTATTCAAAATGGACGGTACCAGATGGAGGTTGTGTAAATGATGAGATAAACTTGAGGTTTAGTGAGATCTTGAAAACATGAGTCAAGAAATGCGGCAGATCAAAAGGGCTTTCGTGAGACAACCCGGGTATGAAGGAAAGGTGCAGAGAGCAGAGTACATCTTTTGATACTTCCGTCGAACTTCAATGCAATTTCAAGCCCTATAACAGAAATGAGAGCTTCTTTGAGGTCAGAAACTTCATTAAGAATTGCCGCTGTTCATAAGTCTCAGTCTGAGCTTTCCGAATCCTCGAAAGCCACAATAAACACCACATGCCAAGCTTGTGATCTCTCGCCAATTACGGCTACCAGTTCGACTGTCGTATCAGGAGCTTTGAAGGGGCTTAGTACTGCTCTTAAATCAGGGGTTATCCCAGGTTCCAACTCGGCACCTTCCATTAGCTCAAAATCACCGCACCCAAGTCCCTTATACGAGTGCCGCCAACAAGACCTCCCCATTACAATCGTTATCTCACCCAATGACTCCCTAGACACAATTGTCCTCTCCATCGGTAAAGTAGAATACATATTTGATATTCGCGATATGGAACTCGGATATCTCAATATCAAATCAATGAAGCAAATTGATGTACTGAAAGGAAGGGGGCGATTGCAAAGTAAAGGATTAGCTGAAGAAAACCATGAAGAACTCCGACTTATAGATGTCAGAGGTTCTGAACTTGATGGCGAACTTGTGCTCACCGGCAGAGATTCGGATTCAAAGGAAGTGGAGTTTTCTGTGAATGATGGGGGAGAGTGTGACATCTGTGTCAAGATTGTATGGGGTGTAGAGGGGTAATAGAGGAGAGAAGTGATGTGAAACCTAATTTAATGATCATGAACATCGAAGTGCTTGAGATTCGGTTGTTTGGGGACAAGCAAAACGCAAACTCTCATTTTCATTAGCTGCAACTTACAGCCAGCACACCCTATTCCTCGTTGCATTCTGGATAATAAATCTTCGAGAAATATTATTATTCATTCATGATATTACATTTGATATTTGTCTCGTCCTACTAGTATGCGCTATCCTCGTATACGAGACCTGACGCGCCTATTACACAATCATATATCCATATCTTATTGTGTGCATTCGCATTCGCATTTGCTTGCATTGCCGTTCCCAAAAGAGATCCCATCCATCCGTGCAGCCATCCATCCCAAATTCCTAGCAGGCAAGACGAAAGACGGGAGACATAATAGACATTCATCCAGTAAATTCCCGATCTTCCTTTCCATTCCCATTCCCAACCTCATGTCTTCAATAAATATCATATCAAGATAGAGGATCTCCCTTGAATCATATCCCCTTTGAATAATGCAAAATCCTATCAAGTCACTTCTCCGGACCAGCCAGACCAAACATCTCCAGCGTCTCGCTCCAAATGATTTGCTCGTCGCACCGAAAAAGGCACCCGTAAATGAACCAAAGAAACAAAGACGAAGAACGCAAGAAATATCAAACTACCACCCATTAAAACAAGATATATCGGAAGAAATTAAACAAAGAGAAAAGGTATAAAGCTTCCGCCTGCACAATATCGGAAAATTGTCATATACGCCATCAAAACCATGCCACCAGGTATATCGAGATCAAAAAAAAACAACTCCGATGATTCACCATCCAACACTATCGGTGATTTAACGACTTAAGAATATTCATACAGCCTGCGACTGACCTAGCAGCCAAAAGCAGGTATTTCCATAGAAGGAAATGTATCCTGGATTATGAGGATGCGGCGTGGTTGCGCTTTACCATCCTTTCTTTCTAGCGAAACGTTTATTCAAGAGAGCAAGAACCTTTGGTACGTTGAACTGAACATACTCCAGGTCAAGATCTTCTTGATTATCCTTTTGCATCTCGAGTAAGTCATCGAGTTTCAAATCAAGCTCCAGTAGGCCACGATTTCGTCCTAGTAAAGTTAGCATGTATTCATAGATGTAGAAGGATAACCCGAAATTCCATACCTTTGTAATGTAACGAAATAACAAAGGTTCCGGGCAAAGGACTGGTAAAGTTGAAGTAGATATTGGCTCTTCTGTTGTCAGGTACGTTGCTCTTTTGAATAACGCCTTGTTTCTCCAGTTCACCATGAGTGAACTTATACGGACCCAAGACTTGATGCTTTTGTTGCTTTCGCTTAGTACCTTCACTTTGACTTCGAACATTGTGTAGATAACTTTTGTAGGTTTCGAGTTGACCGACTAGATAAGTGTTGTGATCTCGAATGGTCTTGAAAACTTGATCGAGTTTTTGAGTTTCGAGAATAACTCCGTCTTTGAGTGATCCAAGATGTTGGAGTTCCTGTTCAACTTCATCCCGCAAAAGGCTGAATTGATCTGACTTATCAATGACCCCCAGTTCCTGCAACTGGCTCAATAATTCCATTGCCCGAATACCTTTTCGCACCATGACAGCATCATTTCGGTATTGACCTGCCGCATCAGCGACTCTTTCAAGACGAAGTGGTCTACGCGCCACAGCGCTGTTGCTCGGAATTGATCTCATAATTTGAACGAATGTTGACTTGGCTTCCATAAAGAATACTTCCTCTTGGGTAATGTCGAGTGCAGCCGTCAAATCATCAATCGCGGTTTCCCACTTGCTAAACAGTGGCAAGTTGATAGCCCTGTTGTCTTTCCTGGGTAGTTGTGCAGGGGCTGGTCCTAGATCGGCCAAGATTACTGCCAAATGTGAGTTCTCATCCTTGTTGAGTTCGGCCGTGTGTTTGTCGAGTAAGGCATGCGTAGCATAAACTTCATTGAGGGTGATTGATAGCTCTAAATCCTTCTTAGATAATGCTACGTAGTTGTCCATTTCCAAACTTTCATAAAAATCCTGAACTTCACAAAGATCAAGCATAAACTTGTTGACTCGTTCTTTGTTATGTTGAATGAATGGCTGAAGTTTGGCCATATATGGTTCCTTTGCATATGAGGGTTTGTTGGCAAGGTTTTGAAGCATCTTAGCAATCAAGGTCAAAGTTCGTCTAGGTCGATCGGCTGGAGTTCCATCAATGAGCATATATGATTTAGGGGTGACGATAGCAGGGTTGATAAATCGCAAGAAAAAGAACCCTCCGATAAGTGTACAAATCACTTGATCGTTGGCATCAGGGTACTTTCTCTTTGTGAGGCTTCGAATTTGTTTGCAGATCCATCGAATACCATATGGTGTTTCCTCTAGCCCATCGATGATTGTTGTGAGGAATCCATTTGCAATCTCCATTAGCATTGTTAATCTTGGTTCGATAATAGCCTGGACCTGTGTATTATCTGCCGCTTGCTCTGCTGTTACTCCTCTGGGTAGGGAAGCCGGAAGTCCTCCCGTCTCCAGTTCAATCTGTGCAATCATTGTTTCATAGACCTTAAGGGGATTGATCTCCAAGTCGAGATCCTTCAGTTCGATAAGTCCATTGATCCTGTCTGCCAATACAGTCTTCAAATAACTCTGCCCGGGACCTCTTCTGGTATATGTTGTCATCATGCGAGATACTGGTGTGTTCGCACGGAGGAGGGAGGAATATTCTGGCGTGTTATCAAATTGGTATGTTAAGACAGACTACAAAGCAAGTGTCAGTATGGGAAGCAGCTCAATTCACCAAGGGTGTGACTTACCTGAAACATAGTCAAAAGAAGATGTTCTTCACGGCTCTCATATTGATTTCCATAAATTGTGAACATGACTGTTTGCAGTAAAGAGTCGATCTCTGCCATGGTGACAAGGCGGCACAAATGTGCAATGTGCCTAGGCTCTGATTGAAGCAAGAATAAAAGGTTGCCATATTTTTGTGTCTTCTCGTCATTTGGGAAGAAACCTTCTTGTAAGTCGGTCGCATCTTCCAAGTGACTAGCTACCTCATTTTGCTGAAAGAGATAATTAGTTGTGAAACTTGTCCTGGGAAGTTTAGGTTCCTACCTCTTCCAAAGCCATGCGATTCTGAATCAATAATGCAATTCTCGAGTCCAAATACCTAACATCTTTCTCTAACACGAAATTCTTCTTCGATTGTGATGAAATCTTCGACTTGAGCTCTCGTAGAACCTTTTGTGCTACATCAATGCATTAGTACAACACTCAAGCCACTACCAATTGCACAAGAATTCTTACCTTTGGCAAGATCATCCTCAATTTCCAAATCCTTCTCATTCGCAGACATGGAGAGATATAAAGTAGTCATAGAATATCTTTTTGATTGACGGGTAGAGCGAGCCCCATCGTGTGAAGACATGGTATTTTGTCGAGAAACTGGTTGGAAGGAAGAAGATGAGGCTGTTGATGCCCGAGAAGGGGTTTGAAGCATTACACTCATATCGTTTGTTGACCGAACAAGTCGGATTTTCTATAAAGTAAATTGAAGTGCCAATATCTTTTGTAACACTTTCAATGGGGTCTTTGATACACCGTGGTGTGTTGCGCAAAAAAGAACAAAGAGAATTGTCGATCTCTTTTCTTTGGTTGGTCGAGAGAGGTAGATAGATAGATAGATTGGTGGAGGATTCGAAATTATTGTAAGATGCCTGGAGCAGGTGGTGATATGTAAGTATGTATGTTGTATGCTGTATGCATGTACTCTTGAAAAGATTCGAAAGATCAGACAATAGTTGGAATAATTGAGCAAAGTTCTGTTGGAAAGAAAGAAAGATATTATCGTAAAGTTGAATAAAAATCGAAAATGAGAGTGAATTGGATGCGATGGTATGGTTTGGAGGGAGCACACAGGCTTTGTTGAATTTTTGGAATTGCGAAGGAGGGCTTGTAGATCGACCAGCGAGCCGCTCGGGTCTTCACCCCAAATTACTGGATGAAAATCTTTTTTCTTTAAAATAGAAAAAACAATCCTTCAATTGAGATATAACATGAATGATTCAAATGGAGATATCTTGTTGAAATATTCGCATGCGGCGCCGATGACTGAGTAAAAAAAAAAAAAAAAAAAAAAAAAAAAAAGGTTCCGCATGCAAGAGGATGAAATGATGTATGGTAACGTCTGTCAAAAATGTGTAGTGATTGATTGCGATACGATGGATGGATGGGTTGTAGTGCGTTGCGTTTCGTTGCGTTTCGTCGCGTACAGCTAAATAAATGAAGGGGCGAGGTTTATATTCGGTATAGTATATTGGTTGAAACAATATCGGGGAATTGATTCAAGATTTGTATATCTATACGAAGGAGAGGTAATGTTGCAAAATGTGCGAAAATGTCGTCGGAGAATAATAAAGTAAGTGAGGTGAATGAGGTGGATGAAGGTAGGTGAGTGAGTATGTATTACTTTGATGAACGATGAAAAAATGAATGATGATGATGATGATGATGAATGATGAATGATTGATCAATTGGGATGTTTTAAGATGTAAAGTTAAAGTTATGTTATGTATGGAAGTATGTATGGATGGATGTATGGATGGATGTATGGATGTATGTAGGTGAGATGATGAAGTGGGACGGACGTTCGTTTGCTTTGGTGGGATGGGGGATGGATGGATAGATGGGATAGAATAGAGAACAGACGAGGGAGGGGATGAGGGGGTTTTTCTGCAGAACAAATAGAAAGTACTAGGTTGGTTGGTAGGTAATGTATGATGCTGGGCAAACGAACCGTCGTACCGGTGTGCGAGGATGAGTGCGTGAGTGCGTGAGTGCGTGAGTGCGTGAATGTACTCTGTATACTAGAGTAACCCTTTTTCCAAGAATTATTAATTCTTTTCTTCCATTGATATTGATGAATCAAAATGTCATCTTCACCGGGTAGAGAAGAGGGAAAGAATGAGAGACCTTTGAAGACCTTAGGAGACCTTGCACCCATGAGTATCTAGGTTGGAGGTAATAAGAGTAAGAGGGATTCGTAGATGTGAAACATCTAAAACTCGTCAGGGGTCCATTTTCGGTGGAGGCACATCAATCAATTCAGGTACGCTGCTGAATTTACCCAAGACGACTAATAGCGAAACTAATAATACCTAGGTAGGTAGTAGGCAGATAGAGTATCGACTAGAAAACCGATTTATTAACTCAGATCATAAACTGTGAATTGGAAAACTCCGTGATTCCGTGATTTAATATCTGTACCTACCCACCTACCTACCTACCTACCTAGTAGATATCTATCAAGAGGAGAGGAGAATGTCGAAAAGAACCTACCTAGTAGACAGTAAGTATCATCATCATGCTTCATCTACATCTTCATCTACACCTTCATCTACATCTACGATATGTTACTTGGAATGATCAGGCTAATTGATTGTAACTACCGCGACTTTCACCCCAATCTTGTAATAGGTCCTCGATATAATATCAACCAATCCTATCTATCAATTTGATCACGAGTGATCGATTACCTTATCTTCAAAGCATATCAATCTGTCTATCATCTCTAACTCATCAATAATGTGATATCAACACTTTATCATTCCTCCCACAATCCTCCTTTTCCCTTCACCACCACCACTTACCTCGTCCCCCATACAATGTCTCTCGCCCGCATGAATTACAATGGCTACATCCATTCAATACCGGTCTTGTATTCTCCGACCATCTTACTCTATAACCTCAAGGAAATGAATCCAACCTTGATCCATCTGTCCAACCTGAGGATTCTTTCAAGATTAGCATCCAGGACGATACGACACACGCACGTGGAATTTTATCGCCTTATCACCCATTTAGGTCATTCTTCGATGGCGCAGCAGTGGAGCATAATTGTAGGAGCTAAAAATGGCCAAGTTTGGCTTCGATTCCCTACCGCCAACCCACGTTTCCTGAGACTCAGATACCTCAAAATAGTATTTGGGAAGAATTGGTTGTAGCATATCTGTGATGTCGGGTCCCTTTGGTACTGGGGATATTGTAGCTAGGCATGTTGGGTTGTATTGGTGTTGGAATTGGTTGTACCGGGTGGTAATGAGTGATACTGTGTTTACACAAAGTCTTTACCTAAGTGGTGTTCTCCGTATGGCATAAAATTTGGAATCGATGCTCTGTCGCAATAAATCATGGGGAAGGATCAATGACCTCGATAGGATAAGTAGATAGAATCGGAAATTTATTTACTTTATTTCTATGGTTCTTACTATAAACTTAATCTAATCAACTAGAGGAAAACTGATTAAGCGGTGAGAATTCCAAACTTCTTCCCTCACTTCTTTCTTACTGCATACGAATCTGATTCCAACAACTGATCCATCCCATGATGATATTCAATACCAAGTTTCTCTTCAATTAATATCTAACTATAGCTGTAAGTTCTGTTCCTGAATCCTCATCGGTGCTAACCCTGAAAGCATTTTGTGGAACTCGTGCTTCTTCGTGAATCTTTGTACCTGACTAAAAATCCCTGGCCGCGAAGCGATAGGAACTCTAGTATGAACCGATCAAATGGCGATCTTCCAATGTGGCACCGCACTTGTTCTCCGCAGTACCCGCTTCCAAATTCTAACCTAAGGGGGCAAAACCGATATTGTTCTGTTTCCCTCGGTTCCAAATCTTTGAGTTCTCACCCGTGGAAGGGCGTGGCAGATCGATGTGTTCTTATTCTTTGGAACGCCATCAACTCCACTTACTTCCAGATCCAGCTTTTTCCCACTATTTGGAGCTTTTCGAGTACCTGGCATTTGTGCATCAGGAATTGCTCCCCCAATGCGTTCATGCTCCAAAGGAGCAACAACACCCATTTTATCAGTCGGCCGAACCGCTCGACCTCAAATGGTTCACAAAATCCGTACACTAAACTCTTTTTGATATGTCAAACCATTCTAAAGCATTTACGGAGGAAAAGATATCAACGCCATCCCCATTCGATTCCCTTTGTGGACATTTCAGGGGTATTTGGGTAGTTTTACTTGCTTGACTGAGATTAAAGATAGGCCGTGCGCATCATTTTGTTGATCATGTGTTCAGAAAACCACCCAGGATTCAAGAAGTCCCTCGTTGGTGATCACAGATGAGTTACATGATCGAGGATGTTTTCTCGTTCTGCCCTACGATATGTGCTATCTTGACTCTCAGAAGTATTATTACCGGTCTGTCTAAGTACAGTATCTCCGATCTCAAATAATTCTTTTGCTGTGCTTCGGTAGCTTTATAGACTCGCATCAATCAGTAAGTTGCCTGCCTCATGAGTCCACTTCAAATAGCAGGTATGTAGTCTTACATACTTCCTTATCTTCCCCTTCATCCTGAACAACAGAATTTTGCCAGTTTTACGACTATAGATCAGCATTCATGATATCATCGTCTTCCCTTCCTCGAAAAGCCTTCGTTGACTTCTCTTTTGTAGATCATCTCTAATCAAATCATGGATGTCACTGACCAGCGAGCCAACTAATATACGATTTGTCTAAAATGTCTCGGACGATTGAACGTTTTGGTGTTGTTTAACTTTTCATTGACAAGACGACAAGCTTAAAGGGTAACGTTTTCGATGTTGACAGGCCACTTCTATCTCGTTCCGAGGTTCAACCTCGAGGTTCGGTTCAACATTGTGATTACTACTCTGTGGGCATGCAAGGGCACATGTGGAGTATATCTCTCACATGTTCACGGCAATATGGTTCCATATATCCACAATTTCTAATAGCCGCTTCTAATCTCGCAAGACGCGCGATAAAGTGAAAAATGGCATTATGGGAGATTCGGTGTTTGTATGATGGTTATCGTTATGCCTCCACTGAGTCCACTTCTCATAAAACCCTGTTTTGTCGGTTCCATTTTTACTTGCATCTGCGTTTACATCTGCATCTGCATCTACATTCACATTCACATCTCCTCCTTTTATATCAAGTTACCAGCATATATGTAACCTTAAGGCGCGGACCACTTCCGTTGAACATAGTCCACATTAACTGCGAGACACGGGGATCACCGATACAAAGTTTGAATATCAAAGCTTCTCCTATTCAAGCTTCCAGCATATAACTAGAATGTATGTGTCTGGGAGATAGGTAAGCGATGACACACTGATATTTAAGATTTCTGCGATCAAAATTTCGATCTTCCATATGTCGCGTCATCATAGCCAGAAACCCGAAGGCGGCTAGTCCTCACTTCTAGGCTTCAGTCATAGGGGTTACAGTAATGTTGTGCTCAAAGATCTCCATCGAAGTATCTAGACTCTACGATTACCAAATCTCAGGTCAAGCTGAAATGAATTGACCAGCTCTGACCTAATGGGACCTTGCTGGTGTTTTATTCACCCTGGAAGTACTCGGACCACGGCCTGTCCTACGATGATTCTGCAGCATATATCGTGGCTCTTCTCTTTCCCAACAAACCCAAGCTACACACATCCCACAAATTCCAACATTTTCCTTCATCACACAACCTGCGCATCCGCTTGTACATACCGACCCCACTTCCAGAACATCTCATCCCTTTCTCCCGACCCGAAAACTTGCACAACACATATAGGACTAGTAAGTACTATCAAATCCTATGAATTCAACATTCTGGGAAGTTCCGATCGTCATCTTGTGCTTGCCTTTGTATCTTCCTTCCGTGCTACAAGTCATGCAGCGCCCCTATGGTGTTTCATATATATACCGGCTGGGAGGTCACTGTACCGCGGATTGTCATTGTACAACCTTTTGGCGGGGGTTTGGCGGTTTGTACAACTGCTTTGGTGGTGAGATAGAGTTTGTGGCGTATCGATAAGTTGAAACGGAACGGGATGAATCCTGAGCAGTTGAACTGAATTGGACTAAGGGAATACACTGAAGATGGAAAAGACAGGGAAGGGAATTTATAGTGAGTAACTAAAAGAGTTAGAATACCGGTATGATATGGGGAAGCCCAAAAGGTAGAAAGCTGAAGCCGAAAGATAAGTAGTCGAAAGCTTCAGAATGTTTGAAAGGGTTAGATAGTTTGAGGGGTCTAGATAGTCTGAGTCTCGAGACCTTCCAGCCAAGAATCTTCAGTTAAATATCTCCCAAGGATCCTGAATCGTTCGGTCAAGGTACCATAGAATCAAAAGTTTCGAAAGTAATAGGTAAAAAATTGACGAAAGACAAGCACAAGACATTTGCTCATAACGCTCAATTAAATATAGATACTCAATCTAGATTTCGTCACTACTCCAATAATGCTCTTTCTTACTTGTTTCCTTTCCTACGTGGAGCTCCTCGCATCGTTTTCACCCACCAGCTTTACTTCATAGTCTAAGAGCTAGAGGCATGCATACGTTCGCCCTCTTCCCCAGGCATGATGTGTATCTTGTATCATCTACCACATAAATCTTACGCATCAAATTTCTATCTCTCCCCCCTCGCTTGCAAAATTCTGGCTAATGAGAAATATAAAGTAACTAGAAGGTGCCCATAGAGCCCATCATTATCGAGTTACGCCAACATAGAGATGAAAACTTGAAGTGACCGTCAATCTACAAGATATGAAGACATGGAATTATACCTCTTACGACAAATCCAAAGGGGTCTACAGTTATATGTGTCACATAATATTGGTATATTGCATCAGAGAGAACAATCTTCTTGAGGGCAATCTGATATACATTTCAGTTGACAATTAAAATCTAAGTAAAAATAAAAAAAACCACCGACTTCCGGAAATCTCACTGATGTGATATGAATACACAATCCTCCTTCTTCACAAGGCATATGGGATTTCGTCGTGTGGAATATATGAGACTCAGTCATAGTAACGGCAGCAACGAGTAAGAAAACAGCTTCTAATATTCTGATATAGGCGTAAAATTCGACCTATTTTTTTTTTCCTGTTTGGAAAATGAAAAAAACATGATACTCAATATTAGTATTAATTTTTTATGTCAAGTCTACATGTGCAATGTGAGAAATATATCAAATATTGTGGTTTGTAGAGTCGTCGCAAAATGTCTGAAAGGGTCACCATACTTTAGATTAATGATCTAGACAAGCTTCCGAGAAAGCGTCGATATCGATACTAGAATCGAACAAAACCTCATACATTATCAACGTCCCTTCATTTTCCCAATCGAAATGGTCAAGTTGTGCCAGTACTCATACTGGCTCTTTGCATCAATTACAGTATGCTTAAGAAGTCGGGAATTTTGATTTTATCATGCAGCAATTTGCAATGCTATTATGCATTTCCCCGCACATCAACGACGTCACTATCTCATTCCCTCTTCGCATCCCCAAACCATCAACCACAATATCGTTCACAACGACGAAGATATGCCATCGTCTCCGACGGACGAAGTGCAAATCAACATGGAGGGTTACAATGGCCTGAAATGACATCCGCATATGCGGTTCCAACACCCTACCAAATCTTCAACCAAAAGAAAGGATCTCCATATTCTAAACGACGCTTTTACGAATTGGTTAAACTTTATCATCCAGATAAACATGGCATCGATACGAATGATGGATTGGACTACGATACCAAACTATCGCGATACAGATTGATTATTGCAGCCAACGATATACTTTCAGATCCCATAAAACGAAGTGCATACGATACATATGGAGCAGGTTGGAATGGACGGCCCGAAGTCCTCGATCCTCGCGATAAACATGGTGAAAATCATGGATGGGCAGGTCCCGGTGGACCAAGTCAAAACGCTACATGGGAAGATTGGGAGAAATGGTACAGCCGTGATGTCAAAGGAGAACAGAAACCTCAATTCGTATCAAATGGTGCATTTGTCTTGTTAATTGCAATTTTTGTGGCGGTAGGTGGATTGGGACAATTGACGAGGTTGGATAATTATTCGGCAAAATTCTTGGAACAGAGAGATACTTTGCATGATAAAATGAGTAAGGATTTGAGGCAGAGAAGGAAAGAGACGAGATATACTTTTGGGAGTAGAGAGGAACGAATACATAGTTTCTTGAGACAGAGACAAGATCCGAAGGAGGAAACTTATAGGAAATTGTTGCCGAATCCAGAGGTTTGCTCAAGCGAGGATATCAAAGGGAGATCGATGGTGGTTTATCAGCCGCCCAAGAATATACCAAAGGAGCGATGAGATAAATATTCATGATCACGACAGGAAAGGAGACATGGATACAGCAGCTTCAGCCACGATGCTCATCTGTGGCGCCACGAAGGCCAGGATACAGTGGAGAGGAAATGTGGACTTATACGAGGCTGCGAGACATATGTTTCTACGCATGCTAAGCTTTTGAGTTCTTATGTGAGCGGGGTAGGAGCAATGGGGGGGG